>VMDO01006098.1:0-104037 GCA_007922755.1 Pedetes capensis | reverse complement strand
TTGGCAAGGTCATATATATTTTCATATATTTACTTGCCCTTTTATTTTTTTAAGAGGTTTGTGTTCCTATATTAAACATTTTTTTTTAGGAAATTGGGAATGTTCATCTTGCTCTGCTACATATATTAATAATTTTATCTCAGAAATTATCTTTTTACCTTTGTCTTAATGTTTTATTTCTCTATGAATATTTGTTATTTACTTTATAAATGAACTTCAAGTATCTCTACTATTTTAAATATGTAATCATCTCAAAATAAATTTCAAAAAAGATAGTATTAGAGTTAAAACTTAAATGTTACTTTTCTACTTCTGGGAAGCATAGAAAAATTAAATTTCATGATATTATGGTGGCTTAAAAGTATTATCAAAATTATTTTAATACCACTTAGTATAAATTTTCATTTTCTTTGCCTAATGTTTTCTTCTTTTCATTTTTACCCTTCCTTGCTCTTAGGTATGAAGCTCTGTTTCCATTAGTGTTGTCATGTTTGATGTTTAACTGGATACACATGGAACAAGAAGCCCTACAACAATCTGGTGTTTCCTGTAAACAGAAGGTGGCTTGTCAAAATCATTGTCGCATTTATTTGAGGATATTAAAACATTATGCTGAAGGGAAGTTACAATGTTATTTCATCAAAATTTCTTTCTACTTAAAATTTTAGCATTTATTGAAAGAACTTTAGTAAATTTTTTGGCATTAGCAATTAAGTTAAACAATTACTTTGTAAGGGAAATTTTCACTTATCACAGAAAAGGTCAACTTTACAGTTTTATAGGCCACATAGAGGTTGGAGTTTTCTTACTGATTACTTGAAAGTCACTGGCACAAAAAACATCAACAGGCCAGGCACTGTGGCTCATGCCTGTAATCCCAGCAATTTGGAAGATGGAGGGAAATTTTGAATTCAAGGCCAGAGGCAGCCTGTGTAAGATAGCAAGATTCTGCCTCAAGATTGCAAAAAAGAAGAAAAAAAAACAAAAGACTGGGTGGTGTAGCCCAATGGTAGAGCACTTGCAAAACTATGTGCAAGGTCCTGGGTTCAAGCCCCAGGTATAGTAGGAGGGAAAAAAAAGTCAATATAGGTGAATGAATAGAAAACAATTCTCTTCTTTTTCTTATTCTTTTCTGTTTTCACATCCAGTTTTTAGCTTTCAGCCCTCAAATATTAAAATAATACATGAAAAACAATTTTGATCAGATCAATGAAAATTGTCAGGAAGTATCCTTAATATTAAATATTTGGGCAGACTCACCAAAGATCATTGTGTTGCTTTTTAAATTCTGTTTTGTAGCTCAGATAAGGTCTATCTTGTTCTAGAAAAGAATATCAAAGTACACGGACACTTCCTGGAAAATTACATAGGGCATGGCATTGGGAAAGTCTTCCTTTAAACTTAACCCATTAATATTTTTCTTGAAGGCAAGGGGATTAAGCAAGAGTGCACTCGTCTTATATGCATGACTTCCCATTTTACCAAAGGCAGAAATATGCTGTACTTTTATAGAAAAAATAATAATTTATCTGCAAAGAGAATTAATAGAACAAAGAAAGGGAGAAATATTTAATTTTACCACACCTTTTAATTTCATGCCATAAGGTTTAATATCAGGACACTAAGAAATCAGTCTTTGAATAGGGATTTAAAGATGGAGTGTTTATATAGGATAGGCAAAAGCACAATCCTTATTTTAATTACACATATGCTAATATCACATCTCTATTTACTATGTTATTGGCAACATATTTTACCTTTCAGCAGGTTTTATTAATATGTGACTAAGCTATAGAACATTATCTAGTGTTGATTTTTTTTTTTTTTTAATTAGCACAGGGTAAATTTCTAGCCATGGTAACTTAGCCATTGTTAGTTTGCCATTGAGTGTAGAAGTAAGCCAACTGTTACTGAGCCTTAATATATTTCTTATTACCTCACAGCTCAACAGAATCCAGTTCTGCTATAATACTGATATAGCTCAGTTTCGACAGCTCTATTTGGATGACATCCGTAGGGCCTTTTTCCTTGTATCCTTTGTTGGAACCCTGTTTCAAGATCTGCTTATGCCCCATTTAATGGAGTAAGAAGACATGAACGGTGTTTCTGCCTGTCACTCGATAGTGTTATTACATTGTTGTTGTTGTTGTTGTTGTTGTTAGGTGCTGTAGAATCAGGTGTGACTCATAGTGACCCAACAGACAACAGATGAAACACTACCTGACACTGCAATGGCCGGAGCTATTGTCAGTGCTTCTCTGCTATTCATAGGATTTTCAATGGCTGATTGTTTTTTGGGAGAGGGCTACCGGGTCCTTCTCCTAAGCCTGCAGCACCTGGTGTTCCCAGGCAGGCTCCCATCAAGTACTGTGTGTGTGTGTGTGTGTGTGTAACTTGTTGTTGTTGTTAGGTGCCGTCGAGTCGGTATCCAACTCATAGCGACCCTCATAGGGTTTTCAATGGCTGAGTGCTTTGGGATTACCTTGGGAGTGGATTGCCAGGCCCTGCTCCCATTTTTGCGGTGCTGGGAATTGAACTCGGGGCTTTAGAGACTGCAACGCAGCACTTTACCCACTGAGCTAAATCCCAGCCCATGTGTAACTTAGTGAGATCCTATTTTAAGATAAAAAATTAAAAAGGGGTTAGGGGTGTAGTACAGTGATTGAGCACTTGCAAAAGTATATGTGAGGCCCTGGGTTCAACACTCAAGTACCACAAAAGAAAAAAAGAGAAACTAATTTTATTTCTTTTGGATATTTATCCAGAAGTGGGATTATGAGATCATATGATAGTCCTATTTTTAATTTTTTGAGGAACCTTCATGCTGTTTTCCAAGATAATTGTACCAATTAATATTCCTACTAGCAGTGTATAAGGGTTCTTTTCCTTCACATTCTTGCCAACACTTGTTTTCCCCTTTTTTTTTTTTTTCTCCCTTCACTGGTAAATGTTGGTGGGGTACAGAGTAATACAGCATTGGCTTTTTCCATTATGCAACTGTTACATCACTTTGGTTACACTTTTATCAATTTACAAGGTTTATGGAGCCTTTTGGCTAATATGTTGTAAAACCCAAATGCATATTTGGGTTATATTCCCTTATTTTTCCAATGTACTCATGAAGTTGCTTTGTTCCCATTGAGATTATCCTCTCCCCCTTTATCCCTCTACATTGATTCTCCTCCCCGTTCCACCTTCCTCAGTCTTCACTTCCCTTTGCTAGTTTCTTCTCTTCTTTCTACTCTTTATTTTGTCCCTTCTTCACTAAGTTTAATTGTGCATTTTTATATATCAACTTCTGTGTGGGATTTTTTTTTCTTCCTTTAAGTAAGATTCAGCTCCCACATATGAGTGAGAACATATGGTATTTCTCTTTTTGAGCTTGCCAACACTTGTTTTCTTCCATCCTTTTTAGTATAGCCTTTCTAACAGCTATGAGATAATTGTCATGGTTTTGATTTTCATTTCTCTGAAGATTAATGATACTGAACATACATTCATATACCTATTAGCCATTTTTATGTTGTCTTTTGAGAAATGTCTATTCAAGTCCTTTGGATACTTTTTAATTGAATTATTCTGTTATTTTGCTATTAAACTGCGTTGTTGTTGTTGTTGTTGTTAGGTGCCGTCGAGTCAGGTCCGACTCATAGCGACTCTCATAGGGTTTTCAGTAGCTGATTGCTTCAGGATTATTTTGGAAGTGGATTACCATGTCCTTCTCCCATTTTTGTGGTGCTGGGGATTGAACCTGGGTCCTCAGAGAATGCAGAGCAGCACTTTACCAACAGCTAAACTCCTGCCCATTGAATTTATATATGTTGGATCTTAACCACTTGTCAGATACATGGCTTGTAAGTATTGGAGCTATTTCCTTTGAATTTACTGTGGTGCAGGGTCTGGACCTGTCAGGTCCACAAAATGTTCTCATTGTCTCCTCTCTACCTTTTGCTTTCACTCTCTTTTACTTTTCCTCTTTTTTTCAGAGGTTTCTTCCACTGAGCCAATACTAACAAAAGCCTTTTCCCCCTTGAACCTGCATTTCCCTAAGTTATCCTTGCATTTTGTCTTTTCTATTTGCTACCAAATTTCTTGGAAGAAAATCTGTAGTTGTCATTATTCCTCCTCATTGATGTACTCTGTCTACGAGCCTAGAACAGTGCCTGGGACATAGCAGTGGTACCATCGATATTTGTTGAGTGTATCTGCTGAAGCTATACTCTAAATGGTGTGTGAGGACTTCCTAACTGAACAGTCTAAATATACTCAGTTTACTTGACTATTCTATTACATTTAACTCTATTCATTTTCCTTCTTTTCCCTTCTAGGACATGATTTGATATATATATATATATATATATATATATATATATATCACTGTCTTCTCTTCTAAAAACCTCTTCCTTTGCCTCATCTTGAATCATATGTTTTTCTCCCACCTCCATCATTAACTTGCTTCTCTTTCAGTGCCCGATGAATGTTGTCCTCTCCTCAAGGTTGGCAGACATATCTGTGCAAACAGCTCTCACTTTTACTTCTCTAGCTTTGACCTTTCTCCTGACCTCAGGATCCATATGTCCAACATTCTTCTGGGCATCATCAAATACATTTTCCAAGCTGAGTAACAGCGCCAGCTTCTTTCCAAAGTTACTCTCTCTGTCAGGCCTCATCTCATTTAATAGCATCACCATGCTCCCAACCACCAGGCCATCCAAACTTATTGTATTTAGCTGCTGTTTATCTAAGTCCTACTGCCTCCCTTCATTCTCCGTTTCCACTGTCACTGCTGTAGTTTAGATTTCCTTATCTCTAACATGGACTACTGAAGTAGCTCCCTGGTATAGTTTGTATCTACATGTCCCCCAAAGGTCATATATCTGAACATTTGGTCTCCAGGTAGTGGTACTGTTTGTGGAGGTAGTGAAAGTTTGGGAGGTGGGATTCTAGCTTTACAGAAGTGGTTCCCCAGGAACAGACTTTTGGAGGTAGTTACCTAGACCCAAGACTTCACTCTCTGCTTCCTGATCATGAAGGTCTAAGGTCATCTGTCATAGGCCCAACCACATGCCACTGCCACGCCTGCCCCACCACTATTGTGGACTGACCCTCTAGCCCTGATACCCCAACAAACCTCTCCCCTTGATAAGTTTGTTTCAGTCAATTTCTCTGTCACAGGGTTGTACTGCCTGAATACACTCCCCAAGTTGATATCCTGCCTCCAATTATTTGTCTGCCTAATCTGAGTATCACAAAATCAATGATATTTCTTGATTATGCGGTTCACCAAAAATGTTCACTACTCTTCATTGTTCCCATAATAAAATTCAAGGCTTTTTATGTATATGCCACTTACCTCTATTTCTTTCTTCATTCACTACCTCCTTCAATAACCCATTAGCTCCTGCCACATCTCTGCACTGTTTCATGACTGTCATATATTTTTCCATTCTCTGTACTGATTCTAGTTAACATATGAGCACTTCAAGTTTAATTTATTTGTATTTATAGTCTTAGTGCCTAGCTCTATCTCTGACATACTAGGTAATAAATGTGGGCTGGTTGGATGATTCTTCAGTAAACAGGTACCTGCATACCATTAAGATTCAGTGCATATAATCCCAGTTACTCGGGAGGCAGAGGCAGGAGGATCACAAGTTTGAGACCAGAAGCTGTCTGCATAATTTAGCGAGACCCTGTCTCAAAAAGTAAAAAAGTGGGATGCGGATGCAGCTCAGTGGTACAGCATTTGCAAAGCATGCAAGCACAAGGCCCTGGGTTCAAGCCCCATTACCACAAAAAAAAAAAAAGATTAAACACACCAACTCAAATGCCACATTTTCACTGAAAGTTGTCATGGTTCATACTTTCTCTTCAGGATTTCTATACCACTATGTGTGTGTGTGTGTGTGTGTGTGGAGAGTAATAAAATAGATAACATTTATGGAGCCTTTTTAATAGACAAGGCACTATTTTGAATACCAGCTATAAGTACCAGACAGTAACAGAATTAATATCTACTTTTATTACTGCACCAATCAAAGCTTAAGAAATGTCATAAACGCTCAGCATTTTCATGAGTCTAGTTCTCTATTGAATTATTCTAAAACGTGATATCTAGTTTCTTTCTGAGCCTTTGACAGTTTAGCATGTGTTTCACAGGTAGAGGGCATGTCACAACCAGATAAGAACTAAAACTACTTTGGAGTTGAAGATGTCTGTCATACACAGCCAACTACAGATGCAGTCTAGCTTGTTCATGTTCATGAAGAAGAAACCAGCCTTCCCAAAGTTACTAGTGACCAAGTAAAGATGACTCTGCAGGTTTCATAGTTTTCAGAACATTGCTGCTTCTTTCACAATCCATTCATGAAGAATATGATTGATTATTTGTTTAAAACAATTCATGGTCAATATACATGTAAAAGAGCAAATTTCTTTCATGGTAGAATTAGTACATCTTTCCTAAATGAAAAATCAATTTATGAATTCTGTCTTTTTTGGCATTTCCTTAACTCTTTTTAGGTTTTCTTCTTAGTGACAGCATTTTTTGGAACTGGAAATATAGCTTCTATTAACAGGTAATTTTAAATGAAAATAGCATATAAACCAAAAATGATGCAAGACTGGACATAGCAGTTGTTGTTGTTAGGTGCCGTTGAATCGGTATCTGACTCATAGAGACCCTACGTACAACAGGTGAAACATTATTGTCAGTGCTTCTCTGCTGTTCATCGGGTTTTCAATGGCAGATTGATTTTTGAGAGTGGGTTGCCAGGTCCATCTTCCAAGCCTACAGCACCTGGTATTCCTAGGTAGTCTCTCATCCAAGCACTAACCAGGCCCGACCCTGCTTAGTTTCCGAGATCTGACAGGATTGGATGCCATAGGGTTATGGCTGCAGGCATGAACAAAGCAGTACATGCCTATAATTCCAGCACTTGGGAGGCTGAGGCAGGAGGATCATGAGTTCAGGGCCAGCCTTGGCTATATATAGAAGACACTATCTCAGAAAAAATAAAAACCCCAAAGTACTCAGCAGTCCTTAAATAGTACACTTTGTAGTCTGTAAATAGTACACTCTGCTGCCAGGCATGGTGGCACATGCCTGTAATCCCAGGGACTCAGGAGGCTGAGGCAGGAGGATTGCAAGTTCGAGACCAGAGGCAGTCTGCATAATTTAGAGAGACCCTATCTCAAAAAGTAAAAAAAAATTGGGCTGAGGGTGTAGCTCAGTGGTCCAGCACTTGCAAAGCATACAGCGCAAGGTCCTGGGTTCGACCCCCAGGATCACCAAAAAAAAAAAAAGTAC
Organism: Pedetes capensis; assembly: GCA_007922755.1. Lineage (NCBI taxonomy): Eukaryota > Metazoa > Chordata > Mammalia > Rodentia > Pedetidae > Pedetes > Pedetes capensis. Next base: position 96,728 of record VMDO01006098.1, on the reverse strand, counting down.
ACTCTGCAGTCCACAGAAGTCACAGCCTTAGAAGCCAGGTTTGGTAACACACCTGTAATCCCAGCACTCAAGAGACTGAGGCATCAGGATCCCGAGTTTAAGACCAGCCTAGGCTACATAGCAAGACTCTGTCTCAAAAAAAAAAAAAAAAAAAAAAGGAAATGGAGGCTCTCTAAGCTCTCTAATCTCTTGTTCTGTATCTTTTTTTTTTTAGAGTTATGATATATTTTAGAGATTATGTATATCAGCACATACAGATCTACTTCATTCATTTTAGTGCCTTCATGATATTCCTTGGTATAATATAAGCTTTTGTTTTAGTAAGAATAGATTTTAGAAAATCAATTTAAATATCCATTTAGCAAAGCATTCTTTTAAGGTTACGGTATAAATTCTAAAAGCCTTTCTCTTGATCTTGTGATTCCTTAGCTTTGACCTTGCCTCTGTGTATTGCTTTCTGACGGTGTTTAGTCCTTTCATGATGGGAGCCCTGATGATGTGGAAGGTTAGTTTTCCAACTTTTTGATTTGTATTAAAGTATCTATTGATTAATATTATGAATTAATTGTTACATTAATGTTATGTAACATGAGATTAAGTTTGTAAAGTCATTGTGACAGAGTTAAACAGCAATGGAAAGAAGTTACCTTTTCAGACTTGGCACTGACACCACTGCTGAGTAGAGGGAGACCTTACTTACAAATACAGTTAATCTTTTTGCTTTACTCCTAAGATTATTTGACTTCAAAAGAGTGAGGATTCCATGTAAGTCCCAGAAAAATCCTGTCAGAGGTAATTAAAGCCTGCAGGGAAGCTGCAGTCAAAACTGCTGCACAGCTAAAGATTCTACAGCTTCCTGAAACCGTGGTCTCCAACCATGAATCTGCCAGCATGTTATAATCTTTTCTCATAATCCCTGTACCGAGGTTTGATCCATTCCTTCCACAAATACGTCATTTAGTGCTCCATTGACTACCGTGCCAGGCACTGAGTGCTGACGGTACAAAAATAATGATATATCCTGGGCTTTCTAGGGACATAGACTCAATTTCTTCCCTTTCTCTATGGTCATTTCACTTACCTTGTTCCCTCTACCAAATTTCCTCTACGATAGTGCCTGGTGCATTTATAGAGTTTGTATACATCTAGTTGGGCTGGGATTTAGCTCAGTTGGTAGAGCGCTGCGCTGCAGTCTCTGAGGTCCCGAGTTCAATTCCCAGCACCGCAAAAATGGGAGAAGGACCTGGCAATCCACTCCCAAGGCAATCCTGAAACAGTCAGCCATTGAAAACCCTATGAGGATCGCTATGAGTCGGATACCTACTCGACGGCACCTAACAACAACAGCAATACATCTAGTTAAATAAAGTAACTAATGCCTACCTAAAATCTGATTATTTTCTATTCAGATCACATAAGTAAAATTGTATATCTTCTTAATAGAAGTTTTCTTACTGCCACTAGCACTCCTACTTTAATTACTACACTAATGCAAATTAAATTCAGAAAATGTTAAGATGATGTTCAGCATTTTCTCATATCCGATTCTCTACTGAATTATTTTTAAGCATGTTATTTCATTCACATTTCTGATGATGGTGGTTCTTTGCTCAATCTGTTAAAGACTATAATTAAAAATTTTAAAAAGAAAAGAATAAAGCTCAAGTTAGAACACTCTTTGGTTTCCAGTGTAATTCAGTAAGCTTTAACAACATAATGCCCTGAGAACTTTCTTGACTGATTTGTCCATCAGTTAATGCCCTCCTGAACTCTATTCTATTCATGTGCTTCACTTGAAAAAGAATCTTATGTAGTCACTTCTTTTCAATATCCCCCCTTTTTTGAAACATAAAGTATACATCTTTTTAAAAATTGCTCATTGGAAAGTAATACCTCAAGATGTTAAGTGTTAGTTTTGGATTATGTCCTTCCAAACAATAAAAATTTTATTATAACTTTCTGTATATTTTTTCAAATTTATCACATTGGGTATGAATCTTATAATCAGAAATAAATTAGTATTTTTTAAAAAATCAAAAAACAATGATAAAGCAGCTGAATCCTGTTTATAGTGTTATAGTATCGAATAACCAGGTAAATTCAGAGATCTATGAATTATTAGGCTGCTTAATTTATTTGTTTGGAGCATTCTGTGTCTTTCATATCTTCTTGGAACATTTGGACATTGTTACAAATTACTAAAATGATTCAGGTAAAACAGAATCATTTGTGATGTATATTGATGTTTGTTATCTTTTATGCTCCATATGTTGATGTAGATTTTTAAATCAGTTTTATTACTGTTCTTTGTCATGGTATGATGCTTTTATTTCAATGTTCAGCTCTTCACTACTATATATGGAAGTTGAGAAATTGAAAATATGTCTATAAGCAGAAATAGTATTTGTTTCAAAAAGTGTGTTAAATGCCTCTTAATAATGACAGAATTTGTGGTTTTAAACAGATTTTAATTCCTTTTGTTATTGTGATGTGTGCTTTTGAAGCAGTTCAGTTAACCACACAGTTATCATCAAAAAGGTAAGATTGTTTGAGAAGCTTTAGAATTGCCCATCTTTAGTAAATGAGAGTAAATATTAGAAAACATTTCATGTGATTGCTATTAAGACTCTGTAACATAGATTATTAATATAAAAATGAGAAATATTTCACTCTTCTAGTCAGTTTCATTGTCATTAGGGGAAATTAGTTAATTAGTGCCTCTAGCAGACAAATCTGCTTTCTTAGCAATAGAATGTTATTTGAATATTATTCAAGCTAGTGAAGAACTTTTGTAGCAAATAATAAAACATAAATATTAAATATTATAATTACTCATTTGTTATATATATGTGTGTGTGTGTGTGTATATATATATATATAACCATGCCTACAAAAAACAAGGGATATTCTTATTTCTTGTGGCTTATTTCTTAAGTATGTATTAAGCAAAATTTTTAACATCATTTCATTTTACATGACTTAAAATTAACTTTTCTGTATATTAGTAATTTATGCAGTTCCTCAGACTTGAGTTCTACACATTTGACAAATAGGGTAGGAAGGTTCTTGTTTAGTTTTGAGGAATTTCTGGAGCTGTCAGTCTTAAACAATCAAGATTCTGGAAGAGAAGCTGTCAACACATCTGTTTGCTTTTTTAATCAATAAAATTGCCTCATCAGCATGGGGATTCTCTGAAAAACACTTGATACAAATACGAGGCTTCTTAGCAGTTTTGTTATTCTTGAATCAAGCTTGTATAGTCAATGTTGAAAGAAAAACTATTAACATAAGTTTGTATGTTCTTGATGAGTTTAAGCTAGAATTGGGTTTAGCATAGTATGCATATGTCATAATTTTAAAAGAGTTTTCTTCTACTGTTCAGGAATGATAAAAATCTTGTTTCCAGTTTGAAATAGCATTAGCGTACTTTTCCAGGGTATTTACATGAATTTTATATTGAAAGCATTTACGCCTTGTCATTATCACGTAGAAGACAGTTACTTAACGCTAATGTTCAAAACTAGTAACTTATATGTACTTTCCTGCATCTCTGCTAGTGTATAAACTTCGTAGAAGGGATTTTAGTTAGGCTTGAATAAGAAGTAGGGACAGAGTAATAAAAAGCAGAACACTCATCAAAGTGTGTGTATGTATGTGTACATAAATTTGTGTGTATATCTTAGTTCTGTCTTGAGACTAATGCAGTGAAAAACACAAAGGGAGAGAATTGAGGCAAAGGTGGCCAAACTGAAGCTTTATAAAGGTCTTCTCTTTTGACCCTTGTTTTTTGTTGTTAGATACCCTCTTTAAGCCCTTGTAATACTTTGACATTTCCCCCTGCATGTCATACAGTCTCTTCAGATTTAATATGTCACACATTGAACCCAGCGATCTATCTGCTTTCTTCCTAGTGACAAGTAGCTTTTGGTACTGTTTTCTTTATCTAATATATCATATAAGCTAAAGTCGATCCAGACTTCACTGACATGTCCACTTGTTAAATATCATCGGTATCATCTCTCCTCTCTGTCCACATTTTCCAGTCTCATCATTCATGTTGCTAAGCATTTTCTTAACTCTTAAAAAAGATAGGGGGTAAAAGTGGAGGTGTGGTTTGTACTAGTGACTTGTTTGTTAGATCCATAATGCCAAAACTAAATTCAGTATAACCAGTGAGATGATTCCAACTGCATTTCTTCCAACTCATTTCTTAAATGTGCATTGAACAAAGGTAAAGTAAAAAGCCATGTTAGCATTACTTTATGTTGTGTCACTTAAAATTAACTTTTCTAATTATCAATAATTTGCCTAGTTTCTCAGTTTTAAGAACTGGGTTCATCAACAAAGCCTTGTGTATTTTGGTTAGAGGCGTTAAAAGTACATGTGGGCATGAAGATTACCTGATGGATGTTCTGTCAGGAATGCTACAGGCTGTGAGTAATGAAAATCTATCCAGCAGTAGATGTGTCTCCCATCATGGGTAGTCTGGAGGTTAGCAACACAAAGCTGGTGGGTACCACCAGCAGCCCTGACTTTCTGCCTTCCCATTCTTTTGGTGCTGCTTTTATCCTCATGAGTTATCTGGTATTCTTATTTGGATTTTAATGTATTTAAAAAGTGCACCTGTTGTATATAATTTTTCTTTTTTTTTCCAGCCTTTTCCTCATTGTTCTCGTCATATCAGACATTATGGCTTTGGTAAGACATTATTGGATATTAAATATAAGATCAAGAAACTAATTACTGCATTTTTTTAATTAGGAGAAATATGAATATATTACTATACATGAATTTTTAGATATTGAGCTCTAAGTGATGGCATAATTTACATGAATATATTACTTTCTTTTTATATTACTTGTGCAATAAGAGTACTCTTGTTAAGGTGGCAAAAGTCTCATTACTTGATTTATTTTAAATCTGTCATTTTATATCTAGTCTTCTTTGCTGTTTTCTGTCTGAAATGGATCCTCTATAGGAAATTAACAGAGGAAAATAACTTTAGATTTAGACAATGCATCATTATCCTACTTGGAGTATTAATTTTTAACCTTTCTCTGAGATTAAAAAAAAAGGAAAAGGGGGAAGGAATGAAGGAAAGAAAAAGGAAATACAGTTTTTCAGTTAGGAATATTTTTATCAGATGATAGCTATAATAAACGAGTTCTGAGTGCATTGCATATAGCCCTCTTGTATAGAATGTATTAACTGAAGAGGGAATCTATTTTATGACTTGGAAAAATTCCCAAAACCACTTTCAGGTTCAATGATTCATTGAAGGAATTCACAGAACTTGATGAACACTGTTAAAGTCATAGTTATGGCTTATGACAGTGAAATGATACAGATTAAAATCAAGGAAAGAGACATGGAGTAGGGTCCAGGAAGGCACCAAACGCAGTGCTTCTGTTGTTTTCTTCCTATGTAGTGAGGATAGCATTACTCCCTCAGCTTGAGGCATGACAATACTTGTTGTGACTGTCCAGCAGCCACTGAGCCAGCAGATGCAAAAAGGATTACTCTACACCAAGAGCTAGTGTCAGAGAGATCCAGGGGAAAAGGGGATTAAAGTATATTTTCTTGTGAAACAGGGAAGATTTATTTATTATTTATGTCAGCATGATCTGTCCACTGCACATTGGCAGAGCTGTGCCATGTCTGCAGCTAGGCAGGATCTATGCCCAAGGTCAGAGAGTTAACAGAAGGGGGCTTTTAGCTTGGAGAGCTTCCAAGGGCTGAAATCTTCGCCAGTAAGCAGCTAGAGCTTTCCCCTTTTCCCAGCCACTTTCCTTTTCCTTGGATTTTCTCCAGCCATTCAGCCATCCCCTCCATTACAAATATTCTAGAAGTATTGCCAGCCAGACTTAGTTTAGCTTTGGTGTCCAGATTTTTTGTTGGGGCTTGATCAATTATTTCCCACAGGCTGATCTTTGTCTCTACTCCTTCTAGGGGTAGAACTGATACCGTGTGGCCCAAAGTCCACAACATAAGTCACACTGTTAAACTGCCTGGTTAACAATACCCCAGGTATGATATTCCCAGGGCCTAAAAATTACCTTCCAGTAGCTGAGGACAAAGGCCACACCTTTTTGTGTAAGATTAATACTTTACTATATAACGTCCCGCACCTGCAGCCATAGCCCTGTGGCATCCGATCCCGTCAGATCTCGGAAGCTAAGCAGGGTCGGGCCTGGTTAGTACCTGGATGGGAGACCGCCTGGGAACACCAGATGCTGTAGGCTTGGGAGAAGGACCTGGCAACCCCCTCCCAAAGATCAATCTGCCATTGAAAACCCTATGAACAGTAGAGAAGCACTGACAATAGTGTTTCCCCTGTTGTACAGAGGGTCGCTATGAGTCGGATACCGACTCGACGGCACCTAACAACAACAACAATATAACGTCCCATGCTAGAAATGATTAGAGTCAACGACTAGGGTAACTTCCCCCATCAGATTGCTAGTCACTTGATTTAGATGAGAGCATTTTTGTGCTGTATTGAACTAATTATGTAACATATTTCTGATATCGACACACATAATTTTAGGACAAAACCAGCATTTGGTTTTACTTATAAAATGACAAATAGGTAAGACATGGTAATAGAAGAGAATTGAAATCTTCTGATTAATTTTGTATGAAGAATCAGATTGTTTAATTTAACTTGTGAAGCCATTTGTGATCTAGCTTCTGCTTACCTCACTAGTATCATCTCTCAATTGTCCCTGCTTGTTCTCTCTACACCAACCTCACTTTGGACCTATCAAACTCTTTCTGGACACTTGATGTTTATATAGGGCATTCCCTCTGCTAGAAACACACTTCTGCACCCCGCTCTCTCCAACCTCTTCTTTCATCTGACTGACTCCTACTTTTCACTTAGACTTCACTTTCCTCTGTGCTTCCATAATTGCCTGTATTTTCCAGTGATAACACTCCTTTCTCCCTCTTCCTCCATGCACAAACCCAGGCATGCACACACATGTGCACTCATGCACCTGCTAACTTTACTGAACCACTGACTGTATTATATACCTCATGTAGAGGAGTTCATCCCTTGGACTCAACCCAGTGATTTGTAGTACAAAGTAGGAAGCATCAGTAAATACATTTTGATGAATGGATGATATAGTTTCATTTACATCTTTGGTATTATTTAATGTCTTTTATTAAAGTTGACTGATTCTACTTTATTTCTGGTTCTTCACAAATGTCACTTTGTGTTCATTTGGTTGCGTAGTAATTCTATGTCTGGCATTTAGACTTGCTTTAGTTAAAGCAAAAGTTCTAGTAAAGGACATACTTGTGTTTACTCTAGGCAGATAGTGTTTCTGAAGGGTCAGAAATATGAAACATATAATCCTAAAACAACTTTGTTTTCAAATTGAATCTAAATAGACTTTTTATAATGGAGCCATATTTTATTATATTTTACAGCATTTTTTCTTCTTGGTCAAGGATTATGGGAGCTGGCTTGATATTGGAACAAGGTATAGTATATATTCGTATAAATGTTCCTAATAGTGCAGTAAAAAATAAAAAGTAAAACTTGATTTCTTAGTATAGAAAGTGCCAATATGAGTTTGAGGTAAGCGTTGTTGTTGTTGTTGTTGTTGTTGTTGTTGTTGTATGCCTTGAAGTAAGCGTAGCAAGTCATAACTATTTTAAGCCTCTAGTAGCGAGATACATCTCTCCAGTTCTTGGCAGTAACACATTAGCAGATATTTTCTGGGGATGCTGGGGGGAGGAGCATGGATGTTTAGTTTGGAGAGACTAAAGGGCAATGGGAAAACAAAAGAGGAACTGCTTGAACCTGGGGTTTCAAACAAGATCGCTCCAATGTCCTTACATGTTCTCTTAATCTCACAATCCTTTGGAAAAACCATGAATTTTATATGGTGGTTTAAATTTCATGTAATCATTATCTGCCTTTTAAAATCTTTAACATGGAACCATTTTAATAATGTAATACCTATAACAATGTTATTTAAAGCTAATCTGAACAGAAAGTCAATTTTCTCTTTATTGTGATTTGAATGTCAATTGCTGTAATCTGTTAAATTTCTTCTCTTTGAGAAGAAAGCAAGGTCTTGTCCCTTTTTTCCCAAATGCATTCTGAGATGGAATACATTTTTATAGGATGACTTTATTTCATTTGGTCAACACTTATTCATACTTTGTGTTGCTAGGAATTGTGTAGGTTTATGTATGACACTACGTTAGACAGTCTTTCCTCTTAGACAGCTCTCAGCTTGTATTGCCTTGTTGTTTACATACATATCTACCTCTCCTGATACACTGTGGATTCTGTCAAATCTGGGATCTGATTTGAATCTCTTACATGCCACATGTGCTTGGCATGTAGAAGATGTTCAACGGATCATTGATTTTTCTCTTAATTAGTTTGTTAAATATGAAAACCGAGGGAACATTTTGTTATCTCCTCCTTACCAGTCCTCTCATCCCAAAGTGTCCAGGCAGATAGTAGACCAGAGCGTGAGCTTAGACCAGAGTCCCTACTCTGCCATTTTTAAACTATGACTTAATCTCTTGAAGTTCATCTTTTTCTTGTAGTCATTTTGAATTAAAACATTTAGCATTGTTTCTAGTATCTAATAAATTTCAATAGATCCCTGCCACTATTACTTTTGTTGTTCTGTAGTTTAGTTTTTAATCGTTTATAGTTTCTTATATTTGATATATTGCTCCTTACTCTCTCCATATTTCAATTAATTTATTTTCATTTTAGATATAGCTCAAAATCTTGTTTGAGAAATCTGATAAAATATGGCATTTTTATGTGAAACTTTTTAATTTTGGTAAAATAATATAACACATAATATAATATTTACCATTACCATTTTTTAACTATTACTACCATCTATCTCCATGGGGCTGGGATTTAGCTCAGTTGGTAGAGCGCTGTGCTGCAGTCTCTGAGGTCCCGAGTTCAATTCCCAGCACCGCAAAAATGGGAGAAGGGACTGGCAATCCATTCCCAAGGCAATCCCAAAACAGTCAGCCATTGAAAACCCTATGAGGGTCGCTATGAGTCGGATACCGACTCGACGGCACCTAACAACAACAACAACCATCTATCTCCATACTGAAACTTTGAACACACTGAGTCGTAACTCCTCATTTTCCCTTTTCACGGTTTCTGACAACCACCATTCCATTTGCTATCTCTATGAATTTAACTACTCTAGATATATCTGTAAGTAGATCATACGGTATTTGTCGTTTTGTGACTCGATTATTTCATATAGCATAGTGTCCTCAAGATTCATCTATGTTTGAGCAGGAGTCAGAATCTCCTTTCTTTTAAAGGCTGAACAATATTGCATTGTATCTATACACATTTTGATTATCCACACATCTGCCGGTGGACATTTGGCTTGCTTCCACCCTTTGTTTATTGTGAATGGTGCTGCTGTGAATGTGGGAGTGAGATTTTTGTGATGGGAGAAATCTATATTGATTTGGCTCTAAAAATGTACCAAATGATGAAAATAATATAATTTTCACATGAAAACATGCATTAAGTGAGGCATGATGGCACACACCTGTAATCCCAGTTTGTCAGGAGGCTGATGCAAGAGGATTGTTAGTTCAAGGCCAGAGGCAGCCTCCACAAGTGAGCAAGACCTAGACTTAAAATAAAAAGGGACTGGAGGTGCAACTCAGAGGTAGAACACTTGCCTAGCATGTTCATGTCCCTGGATTCAACCTCCAGTACTGGGGGGAAAAAAAGAAAATGTGCATAATTAATTTATATTACAGTAATTAAAAATTTTAGATTTTTGGGCTGCAGATGTAGCTCAGTGGTAGAGCACTTGTTTAACATGCAAAAGGCCATGAGTTCCATTTCAGCCATCACCAAAAAAAAAAAAAAAAAAAGAATTTTAGATTTTCTACAGTTAGCCCAAGGTTTATCTTTACCTGTCACATTTTGTCTTTCAAAGTATAAAATTTTATTGTTATTACTAGGAATAACATATATAAAACACAAAGCACCTTTTCATAGCCATAATTTCAATTCAATCCAACAAGTATTTATTGAGTACCAACTACATGTGAAAACTCTATGAGGGTCGCTGTGAGTCAGACATGACTCAATGACACGTAACAACAAAACAACTGTCTGTCAGAGGAATTGATAGGTATGAAAACACACAATCCTGGGGTCTCAGGGAGCTTATGGCTGGAGGAAGAAATATCCCTGAGTGGGCAATATGGTGTAGCGTGAGGAGTTCTAGAGTAGTCTGTGAGGTGCTGTGGAGATACTTAGAGCACCTATCTTAGCTTTGCATGGTAAAGGTGGGCTTCTCAGGGGAGGGGCTGTCTAAACCCTGCAAGTGTGGGTTTAGAAACACGCACTCGGTCACAAATCCTAGTGAGAACATATAAAGTAAGAGGAGATGAAGAGCAGAGAACAAGAGTATAGAAATGAACTGAAAGAAGTAGCCAGATAGCAGGAGATAACAAGGAAGGAGTAGTGTGGAAATCAAGGGATTCCGGAAGAAAGGAAGTCATCATTATCAGATGTTACAGAGAGATGAAGTAAAGCCGTAAAAGTGTGCGTTTGTGGTCATTGATGAGCTTGGCTAGAGCAGTTTCACTGGTATGATCTGGTATAAGGTTGTTGCACTGAAGTAGATGTACTAGTTTCTGGATGAGGGCAATAGACCACAGATTATCATTTTTCTTTTCTACCAAGACCGTAATAAAGTAAACAAAAGTAGGAAAAGTGAAGAGAATAAGAGAAGGAATATCAACAAATGTGAGTTCAATAAATCCCTTGTTGTTGTTAGGTGCCGTCGAGTTGGTGTCCGACTCATAGCAACCCTACGTACAACAGGCGAAATACTATTGTCAGTGATTCTCTGTTATTTGTAGGGTTTTCAGAGGCTGATTGTTTTTGGGAGTGGGAAGGAGTGGGTCCCTCTTCCAAGCCTACAGCACCTAGTATTCCTAGGTGGCCTCTTATCAAAGTACTGACCAGGCCTGACCCTGCTTAACTTCCAAGATCTGATGGGATCGGATGCCACACTGGTATGGCTGTAGGCAGTAAATCCCTAGAAGGTGTATAATCAGAGAGAATCAGTAGCAACATAGAATCTGCTTGTGGGTAGGGCCACAAGAAAAGGGAAGCACAGAGGCTCCAGATTCAGATAGTATTGTGGAGGGAGTGAGGATGAAGGGGATTAGTTGAATGTTTGTCTACTGAACAATGTTATCAACAGGCTCTATGTAGCCTCTCTCTTCCTTCCTCCATCCTCATGCAGAAAGTGCAACAGGCATTTTATTCATAGGGGAAAACCAGAGGACACCTCTAAAGAGACTGAAAAAATATCTAGTGGAGAATTTCACTGCTATATGTGCTTATGCTTCACAGGGAAGTTAATGCCCATTCTAGTATTTGTAGCCTCCTCCCACCCTAGTCCAACAGCTGAGGCAGGCACACTTCTGCTCATTGTGAAACATGGCATAGCAATTTCTACCATGTGTACAGAACTCAAACGCTGCCATCCTATTTTTGATTTGTGTGTGTGTTTGTTTGTCTTTAAGAAAGAGTCTTGCTCATGGCCCAGGCTGATCTCATACTCACTATGTAGCCCTGGCTGGCCTCAAACTCAACAATCTTCCTGCCTCAGCCTCTCAAATGATGGGATCTCACGTGTGTGCTACTACATACACCCTGCAATACTTTCTAAAAACATTAACTACACACAACCCACCTAGCCTCTCCATGCCTAGGTGTTTATCCAGGAGAAGGAAAAACAGACATGCATGGGGACTTGTACAGGAATTTTTATATCTGTTTCTATTGTACCCCAAATCTAAAAATAACCCAAATGTTCATCAGCACATGAATGAAAAATTACACTACATCTATACAATGGAACACTACTTATCAATAAAAACAAATGAATGACTGATGAACCCAACTTTATGGACAAAACTCAGAAACTATAGTGAAAGAATCCAGAGATGTAAGAGTACATAGTGTATATTCCATTTATATAAAATTTATATAAAATTTATATAAATTTATGTAAATTTATATAAAATTTAAGAAGAAAGCTGATCAGTAGTTGTCTAGTGCTGGGTGTGAGGATGGTGTTGACTATGAAAGGGCATGTGGGAGCTTTAGGGGGTGGAAACATTTGGGATCTTGACAGTGATAGGGGTCACATAGGTATACCCTTTGTCAACACTGACCTAAGTGGACACATAGAACGGTTCTGTGTTCTCATATGCAAATTATACCTCAAAATTGATTCATAACAAGAGATAGAACAACTAAGATAACTGTTTATAATTGAAATGAGTAGACCATAATATAAGTAGGCTAAATCTGCCTCTTTGTTGTTGTTGTTGTTAAGTGCCTTTGAGTCACATGCTACTCATAGCAACTCTATGTACAACAGAATGAAACACTTCCCGATTCGGTGCCAGACAAACGATCTTATTTATGTTTAAGCCCTTTGTTGCAGACACTGTGTCAATCCATCTGGTGGAGGGTTTTCCTTTTTTTTTTATTGACCTGCCACTCTCCTAAACATGATGTCCTTCTCCGGGGATTGGTCCCTCCTGAGTACCTGTCCAAAATACATAAGACACAGTCTAGCCATCCTCGGACAGGTCTGTGGTTCTTTTTGCAGTTCATGGTATATTCAGTATTCGTCTCTAGCACCATCATTCAAAAGCATTAATTCTTCTTCTGTCTCCTTTATTCAACATCCAGCTTTCATAAGCATATGATGTGACTGAAAATACCATGGCATGAGTCAGGCGCACCTTCATCTTCAATGTGACATGAAGAGGTCTTTTGCAGTATCTTTTCCCAATGCAGTGTCTTTTGATTTCTTGACTGCTGCATCCACAAGTGTTGATTGTAAACCAAGTGAAGGAAAATCTTGGACAACCTCAGTGATAAGTGATAAGTGATAAGTGATAAGTGGAGAAGAGTCTCCACTTATCATAAAGTTGCTTACTGACCCAGTTGTAAGGATTTTTGTCTTTTGATGTTGAGACATAATCCACACTGAAGGCTGTGTTCTTTGATCTTTATCAGTAAATGTTTCAAATCCTCTTCACTTTCAGCAAGCAGAGTTGTGTCATCTGCATAACACAGGTTGTTAATGAATCTTCTTCCAGTCCTGATGCTGCATTCTTCTTCCTAAAGTCCAGCTTCTTGGATTATTTGCTCAGGCTAGAAATCGAAGAGGTACGGTGAAAGGATATAGCCCTGACTTACACCTTTCTCAACTTTAAACCAAGCAGTGTTTCCTTGCTCTGTTCGAACAACTTTCTCCTGGTCCATGTACAGATTCCCCATGAGTATAATTAAGTGCTCTGGTATTCCCATTGTTTGCAATGTTATCCATAATTTGTTATGATCCACATAGTGAAATGCCTTTGCATAGTCTATAAAACATAGATAGACATCTTTCTGGTATTCTCTGTTTTTGACTAATATCCATCTGACATCAGCAATGGTATCTCTGGTTCCACACCCCCTTCTGAATCTGACTTGACTTTCTAGTAGTTCTCATACTACTGCAGTCACCTTTGAATGATCTTTAGCAAAATTTTGCTTATGTGTGATGCTAATTATATCATTCAATAGTTCCTACATTCCCCTTTCTTGGGAATAGGCACAAATATCTCTCTTCCAGTCAATTGACCAGGTAGCTGCTTTCCATATCTCTTGGCATAAACAAGTTAGTACTTCCAGTGCTGCATCTCTTTGTTGAAACATCTCTGTTGGTATTCCATCAATTCTTGGAGCCTTTTGTTTCACCACTTCCTTCAAGGCAGCTTCCACATCTTCCTTCAGTACCATCATTTCCTGATTATATGCAATCTCTTGAAATGGTTAGTCATTCACCAATTCTTTTTGTTATAGTGACTCTGTGTATTCCTTCCATCTGTTTTGATGTTTCCTGTGTTGTTTAATATTTTGCCTGTAGAATACTTCACTATTGCAAAGGCTTGAATTTTTTCTTCAGTTCTTTAAGCTTGAGAAAAACAGAGCATATTCTTCCCTTTGGTTTCCTATCTCCAGCTCTTTGCGCATGTCATAATATTTTATTTCATCTTCTCAAGCTGCCTTTTGAAATCTGTTTAGTTCTCCAACTTCATCATGTCTTCCTTTTATTTTAGCTGCTCAACGTTCAAGGCAAGTTTCAGAGTGTCTTTTGACATGCAATTTGGTCTCTTTTTTTTCCTGTCTTTTTAATAACCTTTGCTTTCCTCATGAATGATGTCTTTGATGTCATGCCACATCATTGTCATGATGTCATGATGTCATGCCTCATCTTGTCTTCTATCGTTAGTGTCTAATGCATCAAACCTGTACCTGAGGTGGTCTCTGACCATGTGGTCTATAATAGACCATAGGATTGTCTGATTCAAAATGGCCCATGTCAGTCCATTTTAGCTCACTGAAGCCCAGAATGTCAATATTTATGTGCTATATTTCCCTTTTGACAATTCCTAGTTTTCCTAGATTCATACTACATACATTCCATGTTCCAATTATTAATGGATGTTTACAGTTGTTCTTTCTCATTTTGAGTCATGCCACATCAGCAAATGGACATCCCTGTGGCTTTACTCCAGTCCCATCATTAATGTAGACTCTACTTTGAGGAGGCAACTCTTCTCCAGTCATTTTTTGAGTGCCTTCCAACCTGGGAGGCTCATTTTCCAGCACTATATCTGATAGTGTTTCTCTGCTATTCCTAGGTTTTTCAGTGGCTAATTGTTTTGGGAGTGAACTGCCAGAACCTGCTCCCTAGTCTGTCTTCATCTGGAAGCTCAGATGAAGCCTGTCCACCTCAGATGACCCTGCTGATACCCACGAATACTGGTAGCGTAGCTTTCTGTATCATAACAACAGGCAAGCCCCCACAGTATGACAAACGGACAGACATGTGGAGGGCCTCTTTCTTAGCAGGGACTTAATCAATAATGTTTCAATTTGATTCTCAATAAAGAGCAACATGTACTAATTCATATTAGAGAGATAAACACCAGAAGATCTAAAGCAAGAAGGAACATGATTGCTCTGACAAGTAAGAAAGAATGGAAGATTATTACTTTTTATTATAAGTCTTTCTCTGTAATTTTGACTTTTTGGTACTATATGTATAGTTCTGATAAAAATTAAAAGGAAAATATATAAATGGAAATGAAAGTCAGGAAGAAGAGTTCTTAGTGTACACCATTCTTTCAAGCTTAATTAGATAGAGGGGAGAAATAAGGGCAATATTTACATGGGAATACCTTCACACCTCTCTATGAGGGAGATTTTATTTTTCTTTAATATTGTCAATGAGCCCGAGGAATATTGTAGTTGGAAGGAGTGAAGGCCCCTGGTGTCATCTATTTTAATTACCCTCTGTCAAGGTCGGGTTCTGGGGGCCATATGTGAAGCCCCGATGAAGTAAGCTTATTCACAGATTAGAGGCAGAGTACTACCCAAGGTCAGAGCAGGGTTGTGTGTTGCAGCACAGACTTTGTATACTCAATTGTTGGTTATCTGAAATAAGGATTCTGAAAGGAATGCTAATGACAGTTCACTGACGAGAGAATCTATCTATATTAGGTAAAAAGGCAGAGTAAGACAGAAATTCAAGCTTGAGGAAGAGCTCTAGGATGTCAGTCAAAGGATTGCCCTCAGCTATACCTCTACCAAAAATAACCAACACTTGTATTATGCCATACCATTTACTATACACATTATTCTGTGTGATCTTCATCACAACACTGTGAAGTAGGTATTCTCTTTCACAACAGATATATTTACTATCTCCATTTGACACTGTGGCCCTAAGGAGAGGGTGACTTTCTTCTGTCACAGGGTCTATAAATGATTGAGCTGGTTTTCAAGTGAGCACTACTGTAGCTGTTGTTCTAATATTTCCCCTGTCTATACTTAAAGAGAATTTCCCAAAGGCTATGTTTTGTAATCCAAGAAATTCTTTTTTAAAAAAAAAAGTGGCCTTGAGCCAAGGATGGTAGCCTTGGCTCAAGGCTCAAGTCAAAGTTAATCTGGGCAATTTAGCAAGACACTTATATCAAAAAATAAAGTAAAAAAGGACTGGGGTGTTAGCTCAGTGGTAGGGTGCTTACCTTATGTGTGTTAAGACCCTGAGTTCAATCCCCTGCATCAAATTCTGATAGTAATTGCAAAGGGACCATTCATTATAAAGTTTTAAATAATATAAATTGGGAATTTAAAGAAGAAAGACATATTGATTAAGAGGTAGTGGGCCACGAATGAGGGCATCTTAGGCCAGAAAAGAATTGTGTTTGGTCAGAAACCTTTGTTAGATATCGTTGTTGCTGTTGTTGTTGTTAGGTGCTATTGAATCAGATCCAACCCATAGCAACCCTCATAGGGTTTTCAATGGCTGATTGTATCGGGATTTCTTTGAGAGTGGATTGCCATGTCCTTCTCCCATTTTTGTGGTGGTAGGGATGTACAGAGCAAAATCCATATTTTCAAAGAGATAATACTGAAAAGCAGAAGGTGAGGTACAAAAAACCTTTCTGATGGGGAAAGGTTGTTAACGGCATGCAGGCTGTCACAGACAGGCACTGCCCATTCTTGGGCACACTGCCAAGTTACATAGTAGTCAGAGTGGTTTCTTATATACATCAGAAGATGGAAACAGGTAGTGAATTTCACATTGATGGCTGAGATGAAAACCTTATGACCTGAGGAAAACTGATGCTTACAGAGGTAAAAGCTATGATTGAAAACTCCTGC
This sequence comes from Pedetes capensis, assembly GCA_007922755.1. Lineage (NCBI taxonomy): Eukaryota > Metazoa > Chordata > Mammalia > Rodentia > Pedetidae > Pedetes > Pedetes capensis. The sequence continues at coordinate 79,942 of VMDO01006098.1, read as the reverse complement.
CAGAGTCATATGCTGCTAAAACTTAGGAGCTTTATGTATGACCTGGAAGGACTTTTACTATGGCTATGGAGAGTAGAGGGCAAATTCAAGGAAGTAGTGATAGAACAAGATATTCATAACTGAGGCAGATAAAGGAGACCCAACTCTCCCTGGGACACTGGAAAAATATTAAGCATTGTTAAAAGTACTATTAAATACTACTAAAATCAATATTGATGTTAATAATAATATTTTTATGTAGGCAATCCTACTGCCTGCCCTCCTGTAAATAAGCAAAGATGTTGGGGATTGTGTGATTTGACTCCCTGATTGGTAGCTGTGGACTATCCCTTGCTTCCCTGGCTGCCTTGAACAAAGGTCTGTCAGTGAAGCAGCCAGCTAAATCATCCTTAATACTATCACTGGCTATAGTGAAGCTACAAGATGATCACAACTGCTTGCTCTGACTCCTGAAGGTGTAGTTGCAGCCATGACTGGTTCAAATGGTTTGCATTTTGCACTGGACTTTTGGCCATTGCAAACCCCATTGAACTCTAGATGACTCTGTCACCAACTCAGGGAAGAGGAGAACCACTCCCTCGGGTGGCCCAGTAGAGAGACTATTGTGATTGATGCAAAAGGAACTATGTCATGATTGGTGCAAATACAACCTTCATTAACATAAGCAGTTTGCTGTCATTGGTGCAAACACCCCTTTTCTGGCTATATAAGTAGGCTGTTTGGCTCACAGAGTGAACCCTCTGGGAGATACCCTCCTGTGATGCTGCTTGGTGTTGCAACATTAGGCTTCTCTCAAGTGGTCTTTTTGCCTACTTTTAGTAATGTGGGCTGAATTGGTAGCACAAAATAAGAAACATCAAGGGGTGGAAGAGGCAGCAGAGTGGCAGTGGTAGAGACAGCAGAAGAATTAGCACACTGAGCTGCAAAAAGGCCAAAGTGACTGGATACTTGACAGCTAAAGAAGAAGTGAGGCTGCAAGACCAGTGGCCAGCAGCAGAAGCAGCAGCAGCAGAAGAAGGGTAGTGATAGCTGCCTCCCAAACAGTGGCAATGGTAACAGGCAGCTGAATGTTCAAGAGAATGACAATGGCAGGAAGAGGAGGACAGCAAAAGAAAGAGAAGACTGTAAAGAGCTAGAAAAGAGAAATTGCAGGCCCTGGTCAGTGGGAGAATTCCAGGGAATGGTCACATCTTTAGAACCAAAGGTCTTAGACACCCTAGGCTTAGGAGCTGTAACACTAGCCACTGTCTGGGACTGAAGAATCCCTAGCCTACCCAGAAACTGCAATACCAGCTACTGTCAGGGGCCGAGGAATCTCAATACCTCGCTCCCCAAGAAGCTGTAGTGCCATTTGCTGTTAGGGAATGAGGAATCTTAACTTCCTTAGCCTGCACAAGAGCTGTAGCATTTATAGACTTAGGAAACCTGACCTATATGCTGTCTACATAGGAGCTGTTACACTTAAACGGCTGAGGAATCATCTTCCTCAGCATACATAAGAGTTATAACAACTAGAGGATGCTGTTCCAACTTTTTTGCTGCTGCCAGTCACCACTGTCAAATGCCAACAGACCCAAACCTGCCTAAGACCAGTCTTTGAAGTGCTTTCCCTTTCCTACCCACAATTTCTATCCAGGTAGAGAAAGAGGATCCCAGCCAGCTGATTGGTGACGTAAGCAAGCCTCTAGCATAAAAAAAAAAAAAAAAAGCTAAGGAGTTAGCTGCCTCATCCCCTTACCTTACCTTGATTATTTTTATGCTCAGGACTCAAGTAGATAAGATTTCTTTTCATCATTAGGATTCTGAATGCATGACCTTTCCCCCACCTAGTTTTTTTATACTTTCATTTTTAGCATCTATTTGTGGAACAATGACTATAGGCCTATATTATATCCACTCCACCCTCTTAACCAGTTTTCCTAAGCCAAATAAACTATATTTTGCTAGCTCATTATGAGTTTCACATTCAGCACCTTCCTGTTTTCTTTCTATCATCTTTAGTCTTTAATCCTAAACTTAATTGGGAAAATATTCTCAACACCAGAACTTGCTTTATTCTTTCACAGTTTTTCATGCTTCTTTTTTTTTTTTCTTAAAAGACAGTCACCATTTTTCTCTTAAAAATTCTAGAGTAATTTTCTTTAGAAATATCAAGTTAAATAGCTTTAAATAATTCAATAGGTTCATGTTTATCTCTTTCTTTCTTTCTTTCTTTCTTTTTTGGCAGTACTGGGGGTTGAACCCAGGGCCTCATGCTTGCATGCTCTGCAAGTGTTGGACCAGTGAGCTACACCTCCAGCCCATTTTTTTACTTTTTGAGACAGGGTCTCACTAAGTTACGCAGACTGCCTCTAGTCTTGAACTTGCCATCCTTTTGCCTACGCCTTCCGAGCCACTGGGATTACAGGCATGCACCACCGCGCCCCGCTTTTTATGTTTATCTCTTCTTCCTCTGGGATCTCTGGAAGTTTTCTGAAACTAGACCTTGGAAAAGCCAACTTAAATTAAGCAGTGATGTAAATATTAAAGATTACTGGGAAAGAAGTTAAACTGATTATAATAATTTATATTAAAATATTATTTATTGCCTGCAATATATTAGGGATTATACTTATTCTCGTGACAATGAAGTAATAAAATACAATTAATTCTATTTTGCAGAGGAGAAGCTGGCTGTGAAAGACTGATATAATGAAGTAGCATACCAGGGTTTTTCTGCATTGCATATGTTTAATATACAGATTGCTTCCTTATAAAAAATACATATTGAGTGATCATCATGCATAAGGCATACCCAGGCATTATCATATTCCAAAGATAGATGGCATTGCCTGCCTCGAGACTTAATAATGCTCTGTCTTTGGAGATATGTAACTACTTCTTCATAATATTGCATAGAGAATTCAAGCACTGAGAGGAAGGTTCTGATGTATAACTTTTAGGAAACATTCTAACCCTAGAAATATATGACTGTAATACATGCTTTCAGGGAGATTATGGCCTAATACAAGTTAAGACATAAAAATAATTGAAGAACAAGGTAGCCATGTGTTTAGGGGCTGTGTGAAGTGGAGTCGAGTCCTGTTCTCTTTAGCCTCTAAGGACTAAGAAACACTGTGCAGGGTCTGGCATTTGAACAGGACCCTAAACAAGGGGAAAAGTCATAATTTTAATAAAGAGACTTAGGAGTTGGAGAAAAGCGTTTTAGGCAGACAAAGGGATGTGACCAAAGCTACAGAGGTTTATAAAAGTCCAACACATATGTATATGATACATGAAATATAATTTGGATTTTAACAACCACAGGTTTTGGACAAAGACATTTCTGGGAAATAGACTTTAGGAGTCTTAACATGGTGAGCAACATTATAGTCAGATACACCCAAATGTCTTTTAAAAAGGAATACAAAGCTTCATTGTGCTTTCTATTGGCATGTACTCTTTAAATTTATTTGTGCTCCAATATTTTAGATGTTACTTTCACAAGTGAATGATCACCTAGAAGTTAGGAGTCTTGCCTCCCTTTTTATATGAGTATACTTCCTGGAGTAGGTGAGTAGGGAATGTGTGCCTGGAAATGGGGGCATGAATGGAACCAGCACTACCAGGGCCATTACAAGGGGTCCTTATGCATTCCTGGGGTCAACTCTTGGCAACCAGTTTTCAGTTTTCTTTTGATACCCTGAAGTCATTACGTTCCTCCAGGCATAGTTTTTTCCTGCTTTTTTCAGGTCAGACATACCAGATTACAATGATGTTTCAAGGCCCTTCACCATAAAAATCTGAGATACGTTAAAGGTTATTTGAGCAAGAAAAGGGATCTAGAACTATTAGCATTCTGGGGTGAAATTAGTTCAGACTGCTGAGCTCCACCACCTGTGAGGTCATATTTATAGCTGGAGAAAAGGAAAGTGACAGACAGAAACAACCTGTACTCGGCATCTGCCTAGTAAGAGATATGGTGTGATGAGGCATTTGCCTCATAGGATATGGCCTGGTCAATTGGCAGCTTGTTATTGGCTGGAGCTAAAGTGTTCTGATTGGCTGGCACTCACTTCACTGTTCCAAGAATACATTCTTTGTTAATTCGCAGTTTTCACTGATACAGAGGCAGCTTTGAGCAAGATTTTATCACCCTACTGTAGAAATAGACTTAAGCCAAACTTAACCCTTTTACAGCACCAAATCCTACTTACCAGCTTTTACCCTCTTTCTCCTTGATAATTCTTTTATTTCCTTTCAAAAAAAAGTTGTGGAAAAATACATATAAAATTTTATCCTCTTTAACGTGTGTGTGTGTGTGTGTGTGTGTGTGTGTGTGTGCGTGTGTGTGTGTACTGAGGGGTTGAACCTAGGGTTTACACATACTTTGCAAGTGCTCTTACTACTGGTCTGTACCCTCAGCCCCCTTTTAATTTTTTATTTTGAGACAGGGTCTTGCTAAATTACATAGGCTACCTGCCTCTGTCTTCTAACGATCCTTCTGCCTCCGCCTCCTGAGTTGCTGGGTTGCCATGGCCTCATCTGAAGGTTTGACTGGGATTACAGGTGTGTGTCACCCTGCCTGGCTCTCTTAACTTTTCTTTTTCCTGTGGTGCTGGGGATTGAATCTGTGGCCCTGTATATGCTAGTTAAGCACTTTGCCACTGAGCTATGCTCCTAGCCCTTTAACTTTAACTTAATTCTTGTGCCCCTAATTTTACTACAATTATCTTCTAATTGTGTATTGAAAACCATTCCCTCTTCAGCTCATCCTGGCTCCAAAGGAAGCAACAAATATCCCCTCTTTGGCCCCCAATCATTTCTCTCTGTAGCACATCTAGGGTCTCTCTGCACCCATGTGGTCCCTAAGCCCTGGTCTCAACACCCATGATTCCTTCTGTCATGAATTATAGGCCCATACATGTGTGTAACATACCTTGAACATATCGCCCTCTTTATTGCCCTCCCTCATTCTCCCCTGCTTTCTCCCCTTGATCTCCTTCTATTCTCTAGTAGTCTCCCTGTTAGTTTCATGTTATCTTTTAAAAATGTTTCTATAGGTTCCGCCTGCAGCTGTAGCCCTGTGGCATCCGATCCCGTCAGATCTCGGAAGCTAAGCAGGGTCGGGCCTGGTTAGTACCTGGATGGGAGACCGCCTCAGAACACCAGAAGCTGTAGGCTTGGGAGAAGGACCTGGCAACCCCCTCCCAAAAATCAGTCTGCCATTGAAAACCCTATGAACAGCAGCGAAGCACTGACAATAGTGTTTCCCCTGTTGTACAGAGGGTCGCTATGAATCGGATACCGACTCAACAGCACCTAACAACAACAACTATAGGTTCCACATATGAGAGGAAATACACAGTATTTGTCTTTTTCAGTCCGGCTTATTTTGCTTAATTTGATGATTTCTAGTAGTATTCATTTGTCTACAAGTGGCATGATTTTATTCTTTATGACAGAATAATCCTCTATTGTGTTTATATGCCACATTTTCTTTATCCATTTGTCATTCATGGGTACTCAGGCTGATATCATACCTTGGTTAATGTGAATAATGCTGTGATAAACATGGGTATGCAGGTGTCTCTATTATATGCTGGTTTTGATTCACTTGGGTATATACCAAGGAGTGACATATCTGGATTATATGGTAGTTCTGTTTTTAGTTTTTTGAGGAAACTCCATACTGGTTTCCATAGTGGATGTACTAATTTACATTCCCACCAACAGTGTATAAGAATTCCATTTTCACTGCATCTGCACCAGCATTTATTATTTTTTGTGTTCTTGATAGTAACCCTTCTGATTGGGATGAGATGGTATTTCAATGGAGTTTTCATATGTGTTTCCCTGATGGCTAAAGATGTTGAACATTTTTTCCAACATTCATTGGCCATTTGTACATCATCTTTTGAGAAGTGTATGTTTAGTTTATTTGCCCATTTATTGATTGGATTACTTATTCTTTTGGAGTTCAATTTTTTTGGTTCTTTTTATATTTCAAATATTAATGCTGTGTTAGAAGAGTAGCTGATAAAGATTTTGTTCCATTCTGTAGGCTCTTTACTCTGTTGTCTCCTTTGCTGTGTAGAAGCTTTTTAATTTGCCCTATTTGTTGATTCTTGCTATTATTTTCCGAGTTATTGGAGTTCTATTCAAGAGGTCATGGCCTATGCTTATATCTTAAAATGTTCCCCTAAGTTTTCCTCTAGTAGTTTCAAAGTTTCAGGTCTTAAATTAAGGTCTTTGATCCACTTTAAGTTGATTATTGTGCAGGGTGAAAATTAAAGATTTATCTTAAGTCTTCTACATGTGAGTATCCAGTTTTCCCAGCACCATTTACTAAAGAGGCTGTCTTTTCTCCAACATGTATTTTTGGCACCTGTGTCAAGAATCAGATGGGTTGCTGGGTGCAGCGGCACACGCCTATAATCCCAGAGGCTCTGGAGATATAGGCAGAAGGATCGCAAGTTTGAGACCAGAGGCAGTCTGCGTAATTTGGCAAGACCCTGTCTGAAAAAAAGTTAAAAAATGGGCTGGGGGTGCACCTCAGTGGCATAGCACTTGCAAAGCATGCAAGCGCAAAGCCCTGTGTTTAACCCCCAGTACCCCCCCCCCCCCAAAAAAATAGATGAGTATAGTTGCATGGATTTATTCCTGGATCTTCCCTCCTCTTTTCCATTGGTCTATCTATTTTTAGGCCAATACCATGCTATTTTTGTTACTTCCTGTTGTTATTGGTAGGTGCCATCAAGTTGGATCAAACTCATAGCAACCCTATGTACAACAGAATGAAACACTCTCCACACTGTGCCATGCCTGGCACTATGTCAGTGCTTCTCTGCTATTCCTAGGGTTTTCAATGACGGATTGTTCTGGGAGTGGGTTGCCATGTCCTTCTCCCAAGCCTGCAGCCCTTGGTATTCCCCGGTGGTCTCCCATCCAAGGACTCACCAGGTCAACCCTGCTTAGTTTCCAAGATCAGGCAGGATCAGATGCTAGGGTGCTATGGCTGCAGATGCTGTTTTTGTTACTATGGCTCCATTTTTATATGTAAAGTTGAGTAGTAACATATTTGCATTGCTGTACAATTTGTCTGTAGAAATTTTCATCATACACAAGTAAAATTATTTGCTCACTGAACACCAACTCCCCATTTTCCTCTTCCCTAGCACCTGGCAAGCACCATTCTACTTCCTGATTTTGCAAATTTGACTACTCTCACTTCCTCATATTGAACGTCTTTTCAGGTGCTTATTGGACATTTGTGTATCTTCTTTGGGGAAATATCTAAGTTATTTCCCTTTATTCTTCTTTCTTTTGCTTTTTCTTTCTTTCTTTCTTTCTTTTTTTTTTTTTTTAACAAGGTCTGTCTGTGAATTCCTGACCAAGCTGGCCTCTAATGTCAATCCTCCTGCCTCAGCCTCCCTAGGGCTGGGATGACAGGCATATACCAACATGCCTGCCTATTTTCCCATTTTTAAACTGGGCTATTTGTTGTTTTGGTGTTAAGTTATAGGCATGCTTCTTATATTCTAGATATTAACTCCTTACCCTATTCATGATTTGCAATTGTTTCCTCCGTTCCATGATTGTCTTTTTACTGTGTTGATTGTGTCACCTTGATACATAGAATTTTTTTCACTTTGACATAATACTAAAAAGAGACAGTCTCTTCATGTAGCCCAGGCTAACCTCAGACTTGCTAGGTAGCCCAGACAGGCCTTGAATTCACGATCCTCTTGGCCTAGATCCCAAGTGCTGGGGTTATAGGCATGTGCCACCACAGCTAGCCTGGTGCAGTCTGATTTATTACTTTTGTTACCTGTGTTGTTCGATGCATTTTTAAAAGAGCCATTATAAAACTTGCTTAACATCTAGCATTACGTTCTTCTTGGCACTTGGATGGTACTCCCAGCCCTATTCTTTACATTCTTTTGTATAGCTATCATGGCGATAAAATGTTCATCGGAGCACAAAATAATAGCAAGAAGAGAATACAAAGATGTAAGACAGTGGGCATCATTTGAACCAAGGGAAACAAAGTGGCACTTTAGCACTTGTAGACTGAAACTGCTTTGATGTCCCCCACTCTGCAGGACTAGTTATGAGAAAAGAATGTTAGTTCCCTGTTTCAGTATTCTAAATGACTTTTGTGTACATATTAAAATATTATATTATTAATGGCACTCAGGGTAAAAATATGCCATAGGAATATTTTGTGGTAATTTTTTAATAATGAGAGCTGCACTATACATATGGTGGTCATATGTCCTGTGTACCTGGGACAGTCCTAGTTTCTATTTGTTGTCCTGGTATAATCATTATACCCTCTTCTATACAAGATTAAGCCTGCAGCCATAGCACTGTGGCATCCGATCCCATCAGATCTCGGAAGCTAAGTAAGGTCAGGCATGGTTAGTACTTGAATGAGAGAATGCCTGGGAACACCAGATACTGTAGGCTTGGGAGAAGAACCCAGCAACCCACTCCTAAAAATCAATCCACCATTGAAAACCCTATGAATAGCAGAGAAGCACTGACGATAGTGTTTCACCTGTTATACGTAGAGACACTATGAGTTGGATACCTACTCGATGGCACCTAACAGCAACACACAAGATTAAAGATCCAGCCAGTTGCAGGGGCTCACACCTGTAATCCCAGCAGCTTGGGAGGCAGAGACAGGAAAATCAAAGATTTGAGGCCAGAGGCAGTCTGCATAACTTAGTGAAACCCTCTCTCAAGATAAAAAGTTTAAAAATGGACCAGGGGTCCAGCTCAGTGGTAGAGCACTTACAACATGTGCAAAGTCCTGGGTTGAACCCCCAAGTAGCACCAAAAAAAAATGTTTAAAGATTCAAAGGGGATGGATCCAAAGATGATAGAGGCCTAACTAGCTAATAATTATGTTATATCCTTGTTTATCTAAATCTCAAGGCTTCATCATCAGGGATCCAACTCCCATAGACTAAATGAGGTGCTTTGCTCTGAAAGGCTTCTTAAAAATAGATTTAATAAAGGATCACAGATCACAGTTCTGTTCATCAGGGAAGGACAGTGGACTGATCTGCATAAATTTCCCACATCTTCTGCAAGTCATTCCTGCTGAAATATCTTCTTGTACTGTTTGTCTTCTTTGCTTCTTATTGTATTGTCCAAAAGATCCCCACTTCAAGAAAGGAGGATGATTGCCAGAGGTGGTTGTGCACACCTGTAATCCCAGCATTTAGTGAGTGGAGACAAGAAGATCAAGAGATGAAGGCCAGTCTGGGCTATATGAGGAGACCTCGTCTCAAAAAACCAAAACAGGAAGGAAAGAAAGAATGAAAGGAATAGGGAGGAATGGAGGAAGAAAGAAAGGAATATTTTTGTAGGGAGGAAAGGAGTTGGGAAAGGGAGGTCAGTATAAAGGAACAAAAAATACGAAATATGACTAGTAAAATTAGGCTTCTTAAGTGGAATTGTCCCCCAGTTGGTGGTACAATGTGAGGTTTTTGTTTTCACCATACTGTAAGTAAGGTAGAATTCTAAAATCTTTTTTGTGTTCTACGCAGCAGTAATAGCACATACTGCCTTAGTGAACTAAGTGGTACTGGTCTAATGGGCAGAAGTGACTCATCCATCTCGACAAACATATTAACTAATTGCCAGGAAAAGGCTTATATAGTATGGGGGTGGATATACTTCAAGATTCAAAACTAAAACACTAGATAATAGGGTTCATGTATCAAAACTGCATTATGCTTTTTTTCTGTTTTTTGTTGTATTCATTGGAATATTGCTTTTTAAGTTTGGGGATTCTAATTATTCCTATATTCAAGCGTATTTGAAAAGCAGAGGTATTTCTTATCTTGTTGCTGATATTACTAAACTTACTTGCAAAGTTCCATTAGTAGGAACCAGGATTATTTGAATTGTGCTCCTGCAGTGGTTTCCCCTTGTGAAAAATTTTATTTCTAAACTCCTTTGTGTTAGTAATATAGTTAATAATGTCAGCCACTCTGTGCCTGTTATTCACAGAAATAGAATGTTGTCATTTTGCCCTCACTATTTTTTTTTTATGACTAGTAAAATGATGAGAATCTATGCCAGAATTATAGAGAAGAGTGGGAGCTGACCAGCTCCGTGAATGCAGTCTGGCATGTAACCATATAATGTCCATAGTGTCACTGATGGGACTGCAGTGGGTTTGCAGAATGCTTTTGAATTTCTTTAGCTATTAATTACAGGTTAATAAAGAAGTACCAGTTTCTTTAACAATAAAGACTGTATTACTAAGACCTAAGACAGTGTACGGCACCTAACAACAACAACAAAAGACAGTGTATCTGTTTATGGGGCTAGTACTCTGTGTTTACAATGTATCTTGAAATCAGATTTTACCAACCATTAATTGGGACTTTGAAAATAATACACTGCAGTCAATATGTTCACTGAAGCCCCAGTGTAAGTGCAGCATTCTTCTGGAGAACCTGTGGCATTATGTGTCTACTTAACAGCAGTATGAAAAATATCCTGCTCAGACCATAGAATTGTACTCAGCTGACAGAGCTAATTTAGTATTTTCTTTTTTTGATCTTTACATTTTATCTTCATTTATTGCAGGACATAAACTTTACAGAGGATTGCCTTTATATGGCATACTGAAAGTACATTTCTAAAACTAGAGAAAAAATCCTGTGAGGTAATTTTCATAACTATAAAAGCATATTTAAATTTGTGTTCTGAATGGATTTGTAGTGAGGTGGATAAAGTCAGGATCATCAATTTGATTAAACTCCAGTTTGTTTTCGTAGTGGCATTCATTTGGTCTTTAATTGTTTCCTACATGTACTATTCTTATACTTTATTAAAATATAAATAACAACTAAAGTATTTATTATTTCTCTTTAGATATGATAAAAACTCATGATTCTATTCAATCATTTTTGAATATCCTAAATATAATTAATAGGTGCAATAAAATATCTTTACTCTTACAATGAATAACAAGCTTTATTCAAACCAATGATTCTCGACCTTTTTCTGTCCCAGTAAATCTGACAGACATGACCCTGCCTCTATAGCCCATCACCCTGAAAAGAATACAGTCAAGTTTTTACCACTCATTGTGTGGGTTGAAAAGACCTAGGCAGTTCTGTTTGTCTAAAGACACATACACTGTCCCTCTCCACCATCACACCACACACCTTGGAAATTCCTGATTTAAGTGTCACTATAGTTGTGTGGGCCTGCCGCTGATGATCCCATCAGATCTTGGAAGCTAAGCAGGTTTGGGCTGGGTTAGTACTTGGATGTGAGACCATCTAGGCACACCAGGTGCTGTAGGCTTGGGAGAAGGACTTCACAACCCATTCCCAAAAAGTAATCAGCGATTGGGAACCCTGTGAATAGCAAAGAAGCACTGACAATAGTGTTTCACCTGTTGTACATAAGGTGGCTATGAGTTGGGCACAGACTGATTGCACCTAACAACAACAACAACAATTGTGTGGTTTGGGAGAAGAACATGGTAATCCACTCCCAAAGCAATCTCAAAACAATCAGCCATTGAAAACACTGTGAGGGTTGTTACAAGCGGACTGACTAGATGGCACCTAACAACAACAATTACGTTCATAGCCTGCAGCCAAAGCACTGTGGCATCTGATCTCATAGATCTCGGAAGCCAAGCAGGGTAGGACCTGGTTAGTACTTGGATGGGAGACCTCCTGGGAACACCAGGTGCTGTAGGCTTGGGAGAAGGATCCAGCAACTCACCCACCAAAAACAATCAGCCATTGAAAACCCTATGAGTAGCAGAGAAGACTAACAATACTGTTCCGCCTGTTGTACGTAAGGTGCCTATGAGTCAGACCCAACTGGATGGCACCTAACAACAACAACATAGTTATGTGAGAGAGAATTGGAACAGCCAAACTCATTTCAAGTTGGAATTTGATGTTCTTTTAACTCCGCTAATGCCTAAATAACACCAAGACTTGATTGATGCAAAACATCACAAGCTGGATGCCTTGTGGCTCAATTGCATGAGGATGATGAGCTCCACAACTGTTTCCTGCCAACAGTATTAGCTTAAATGAGCCAAGAGTCAGTAATTTCAGGCCATTATAAAGAGGTAAGCAATCTGTGGAATGAATATCGTTTAGAGGTAGACCTTTCATTAGACTTGAGGTTGGGTCACTTACTGTTTTACACAACAGTTTTGTTAACAGATCAAGTTGGATTTAATATTTCAACCTACAGATGATAGCAAAATTTAACAGAACTAAAATTTGGTAGCATGCAACCTTTCCTCTTCCCCTCTTTACAACTTTATTGTGGCATAAATTTTATACCATACACTTCATCCATTTTAATGTTTTATTTACATGACTGTTTTAAATTATTTCAATATTCTTAAGCAAATTTATGGAGTTATGTAACCATCACCACAGTCTATTTTTTGAACGTCAAAAAAGTTCCCCCATTTATAATCTATCACTGTTCCCATATCCAGTCCCAGACAACCACTAATCTATTTTCTATCTGTACAGATTTGCCAATTCGGTACATTTCATAAAAACAGAATCATACAGTATGTAGTGTTTTGCACCTGACTTCTTCCACTTTGTGTAATTTTTTTTGGTATTCATCTATATTTTATATCAGCACTTTGTTTCTTTCTGTTGCTGAATTGTGTCCCACTGTACATATACTATACTTTGTCCTTCCTGTAACGTAGTATTTCCCATTAAGTCTTCATATCTTTCTTTCATCTATCTGGCTCCCAACCTCCTTGCCTGTTTCCCCATGGAACCAGGTCAGATTGAGCTTTGCTGGGTTTGATCCTCCAGGCTGTATGCTGGGCAATTTGTACTGCCTCATTTATTCATATCACCTCTGGCTACAAAGTTCAGTCCCTTGCCTGAACATTGGGGCATGAACATTTTTACAGCACAAAGAAGTTATGACCATTATATCATCCAGCTGGTTGGGTGAGGATTTTGATCTCAGAAACTGATATTTTGAAATATCCTGTGAAGACTTAGAAACAGGATGTAGTTAATAATTTCTGTGATAATTATGAAGTTAGTCTTAGAGTTCTGTGGCTAATACCTGGTATAATTGTTAAACATCACATAAACAAAAATATACCCATGGTTATCATAGTAAATACTGACAGCATTAAGAAAAAATAAGATGCCAGCCATACATCATTCAATGACTAAGCAATAATCAGTATTAAAAGTGATGCTGTATATTCTTTTAGCCTTAATTTACGTGCAGATACATACAGGTTTTTTATTGATAATTTTTACTGTACAACTTACTGGGTCTCATGATATTTCCATTGTTTCTTTTTTTTTTAAGCTGTCTTTCTGAAGTAACCATTCTCCTCACCTCAGTAAATAGTTTTGAAAACAGGAAGGTTAGTGAATCTAGAATAGATGAGGAGAAACATGATAGGAAGTAAATTCAGAAAATAGTTGGTATCACTTATGGTCTTGAAGGACATTGTAAGAAATGAAGAACTTATCTTACATGTGAGACTGTGGGGCAGGGAAGTGATTTGATTGCCTCACATATTTGAAACAATACTCTAGCTATACCATGGTCAAAACATATTGTAGAGACCAAGAGAGGGAGAATGATGATTGGTTAAGAAGCTATTACGGTATTCTACAGTATTATAAGGGCTGGGATTTAGCTCAGCGGGTAGAGCGCTGTGTTGCAGTCTCTGGGGTCCTGAGTTCAATTCCCAGCACCGCAAAAATGGGAGAAGGACCTGACAATCCACTCCCAAGGCAATCCCGAAACAGTCTGCCATTGAAAACCCCATGAGGGTTGCTATGAGTCGGATACCGACTCGACGGCACCTAACAACAACAACAACAAACAGTATTATAAATGAGAGACTAGGGAGAAGGACCCCACAGCCCACTCCCAGAACAGTCACTGAAAACCCTGTGAAGAGCAGAGAAGCACTATCAAATATAGTGCTGGAAAATTAGCCCTCTGGGCTGGAAGGCATTCAAGAAACAGCTGGGGAAGAGTTGCCTTCTCAAAGTAAAGTTGACCTTGATGGAAATGGAGTAAAGCCCCTGGGACCTCCTTTTGCTGACATGGCACGAATCAAAATGAGGAGAAACATAGTGACTGCAACATTGGGCTCAAACATAAAAAGATCATGTGCATTGCAGTGTTGGGTAGTGTTTTGCTCTGTTGTATATACAGTTGCTATGAGTTGGCTTTGACTCTATGGCACTCAACAAGAAGTGAGAGGTGGTGACAGCTTGGACTAGGATAGCTGTTCAAACTGGAGACAAGAGGCTGGACTTAGAAAATATTTTGAGAGAGGTTAATAGAATTGGTTGATGGAATGGAGGCACTGGGAGAAGAAAAGATAAGACTCACAGTGAGCCCTAGGTTGAGTAAGTAAATGGGAAAGCCATTTCAAGGAAGAATGAGTTTGGTGAAGGAAGGTATGGGAGATTAAGACTTGGATTTTGGATATATCAAATTTAAGATACCTTAAATTTAGTACTTTGTTGTTAGGTGTCGTCGATTCGAGTCTGACTCATAGTGACCCTATGTACAGCAGATCAAAACACTTCCCTATTCTGTGCCAGGCACATGATCTTATTTATGTTTAAGCCCATTGTTGCAGACACTGTCTCAATCCATCTGGTGGAGGGTTTTCCTTTTTTTGTTGTTGTCGTTGTTGTTGACCTGCCACTCTCCCAAACATGATGTCTTTCTCTAGGGATTTGTCTCTCCTGACTACATGTCCAAAATACATAAGACACAGTCTAGCCTTCCTTGCTTCCAAGGAGCACTCTGGTTTCACTTCTTCTGGACAGCTCTGTTGGTTCTTTTGGCATTCCATTGTATAGTCAATAATTGTCTCCAGCACCATAATTCAAAAGCATCAGTTCTCTTCCTGTCTCCCTTGTTCAGTGTCCAGCTTTCACAACCATATGATGCAACTGAAAATACCATGGCCTGAGTCAGGCGCACCTTTGTCTTCAATGTGACATCTTTGCTTTTCAGTCTAAAGAGATATTTTGCCACGGTTTTTCCCAAAGCAATGCGTCTTTTGATTTCTTGACTCCTGCTTCCTCCAGTGTTGATTGTAGAGCCAAGTAAAGGAAAATCATGTACAGCCTCAATCTTTTCTCCATTTATTGTGAAGTTGCATACTGACCCAGTTGTAAGGATTTTTGTTTTGTTGGTATTTAATCTCAATCCATACTGAACGCTATGCTCTTTGATCTTCATCAGTAAATGTTTTAAATCCTATTCATCTTCAGCAAGCAGAGTTGTGTCATGTGCATAACGCAGGTTGTTAGTGAGTCTTCCTCCAATCCTGATGCTGTGTTCTTCCTCATAAAGTCCAGCTTCTCGGATTATTTGCTTGGCATATACATTGAAGAGATATGGTAAAAGTATACATCCCTGATGCACACCTTTCTCAACTTTAAATCAGGCAGTGTTTCCTTGTTCTATTCGAACAACTGCCTCCTGGTTTATGTACAGATTCCTCATGAGTACAATTAGGTGCTCTGGTATTCCCATTTTTCAAAGTGTTATCCATAATATGTTATGATCCACACAGTCAAATGCCTTTGCATAGTCCAATGCCCTTGCATAGTCCATAAAACATGGATAGACATCTTGCTGATATTCTCTGCTTTTGGCTAATATCCACCTGACATTAGTAATGATGTCCCTGGTTCCTCACCCTCTTCTGAATCCAGCTTTATTTTCTGGCAATTCCCTGTCTATATACTGCTAGAGTTGCTTTTGAGTGATCTTTAGTAAGAGGAAATGTTCACCACGAGAGAAAAATTGGTGATCTGGGAGAGGAGGTTATTGTTACAAAAGTAAAGTCCTTTGGTAGAAAAGTTGGAATGGGATCCACAATAGAAGTAGAGAGGTTTGTTTTAGATAGGAGCAGATGCAGGAGGAAATATGGGCACATATTTGGATGTGTTAGTAGCTTCTGGGTCAGAGAAGAGGTACGTATCTTAACCTTGCTCTGTCAGTTTTTTCTCAGAGAAATAAGTAAAATCATCTGTCCAGGTGGGAGAAAAATGACAGAACTTTGAGGAGACAAGAATAGATGCAATGTAGTTTGAGTCATAGATGAGAATTCACAAGTGTGCTATCAGGATTGAGGCATTCCTGAGAACCAAATGCCATTGTGCTCAGAAATTTAAAATTAGCCTAGCCAGAACAGTTTTGAGTTTTTGTGATGATTCCTTTATTTTATTGCCTTACTGTATGACAAGGCTATCTTTTCCCTTCCATTGTTCTGTCTAATGATTCCAGTGCCAGTACACTTCACTTCATGTTTTAGTGTCTTGTAGGGCTAATTTTACCTCATTTTTATAGAGACTCTTTTGTTTCTTTCAGCCTTTTTTAAAAGCATTTAGTTTTGATTATATTTATGACTGCTATATTAGAGGAGACTGGTTTAAGTCCAGGTTAGATGTGCCAGCATAATATCTAACAAAAGAAGATTTTATGATTTCTTTTTATTAAAAATTACTCTTTTTAATAATTCATTTAACATGTTGATTGAATGTCCACCGGCTTTGCACTGGACCTTGGAGATGCAATGGGGAGAAAGCTAGAGATCATCGTTCCTGTGGGCTTGCAGCCTAGGGTAGAAGTCAGCAGTATATGGCACTTCAGCCAAATCCAACCTACCTCACATTTTATATGACGTACAGACTTAAATAAATCTTCTAATTATTTTACTTGGAGATAATTATTGATTCACAAGATTATAAGAAATACTAGAGATCCTATCTTAATCCTAGTTTTCCCGCAGTAGTAACTTCATGCAAAACTGTTGTGTTTGTTTGTTGTTGTTATTAGGTGCTATGGAGTCATGCCTGACTCGTAACAACCCTCATACAGTTTTCAATGTCTGATTAATTGGGCCACATAGAAAGGTCAGGCCCACTTGGGCTACATAACCAGACTTTGTCTCAAAAAAAAAAAAAAAAGGACAAAAAGGAAGGAGAGAAGAGGAAACTGCATCTTTGGCCCTTGGATTATTGACAAGTGTCTTGCTCGGTAGCTCCAAGTGTTTAGAGATTTTCCTACTATCTACTCCTAATATCTAGTTTAATTAAATTGCGGCCACAGAAGGTAGCCTGTATGATTTGATTCCAGGTCTTTTAAACTAGTTGCAGTTTGTTTAATGACAACAAATGGTCTATCTTGGTAAGCATGAACACTGTTGTTGTTGTTGTTGTTGTTGTTGTTGTTGTTGTTGTTGTTGTTAGGTGCGGTCGAGTCGGTATCCGACTCATAGCGACCCTCTGTACAACAGGGGAAACACTATTGTCAGTGCTTCTCTGCTGTTCATAGGGTTTTCAATGGCAGACTGATTTTTGGGAGGGGGTTGCCAGGTCCTTCTCCCAAGCCTACAGCTTCTGGTGTTCCCAGGCGGTCTCCCATCCAAGTACTAACCAGGCCCGACCCTGCTTAGCTTCCGAGATCTGACGGGATCAGATGCCACAGGGCTACCGCTGCAGGCCTGAACACTTTTAAGGAGACTATATTCTGCTATTATTTTTTCAAGTGTTGTATAATTGTCAATTATATCCTGTTGTTTGTTGATGATGTTGTTGAGTTCTTCTATATCCTTTCTGATTTCTATCTAATTCTTCTATCGATTATTGAGAAAAAGGTAATTTTCCTCTGAAGTCTGTTGTGTCTGGTATTAATATAGCCACTTCTTTCTTTTAATTAATCTTTGTATGATATACAGGTTGAGCACTCCTAACCCAAAATTCAGAATGCTCCAAGATCTGAAACTTTTTGAGCACTGACTTGATACCACAAAGTGGAACATTTCACACCTAATCTCACATGACAGCTTGTAGTCAAAACAGAGGCACACTAAAAATATTGTGTAAAATCACCTTCAGGCTATGTGTATATAAGAAACATCAATGAATTTTGTGTTTAGACTTGGGTTTCATCTCCAAGATATCTCATTATGTATATGCAAACATTCCGAAACTCAAAGGAATCCAAAAATCTAAAATACTTCTGGTCCCAAGAATTTCAGACAAGGGGCACTCAACCTGTATCTTCTCCTATAGCTTCTGTTACTTTTAATCTGCTTTTATCATTATAATTGAGGTGAATATCTTATAGACAGCACATGCTTTGGTCATGTTTTTAAATCAACTCTACCAATCTTTTATTTAGTTGGTGTGTTTAGATTACATTTGGTGTAATTATTGATATATTAGGGCTTAAATCTGCTGTTTTTTGTTTTCTGTTTGTTCTGTTTTCTATTTCCTGCCTTCCTATGTGTTACTTGAACTTTTTTTTTTTTTTTCTGTTACTGGAGGTTGAACCCAGGGCCTCGCGCCTGCATCCTCTGCAAGTGCTGGACCACTGAGCTGCACCCCCAGCCCAATTTTTACTTTTAGAGACAGGGTCTCACTAAGTTACAAAGACTACCTCTGGTCTCGAACTTGTGATCCTCCTGCCTCTGCCTCCCGAGCCGTTGGGATTACAGGCATGCGCCACCACACCCGGCACTCGAACATTTTCTAGATTCTGTTTTTACTTATCTCTAGTGTTTTTAGTGTATCTTTTTCTATGGCTTTTTAAGTCATTGCTCTAGGTATTATATATACATAGCTAATCATAGTCTACTGGTATTATCATTTTGCTAGTTTATGTCCTTCTATATCCCATTACAATATAATTGTCTTTTAAATTATTGATACCTTTTGTAATTCCATATATTTTATATATGCATTTAAAACATTTTTTAGAGGAATCTTATACTTTTCCTAAGTGACTGCCCTGCCTGAACATGTTTTCTTTTCTCCTTTTGCAGCATCAGCCATTATGTGATTGTTATGTGCATGACCATCTTTCTGGTGTTTCTCAATGGTCTGGCACAGATGCTCACGACAAAGAAGCTCAAACTGTATGGCAAACCCAAGAGCCATCTCATGTGATGTTGGTGAAGCCATTATTCGGCATATGGACCTTGTTTTTCTTTCTCCTTCTCAACTGAAATCCCATAAGAGATTCAATGAGAAAATGGATATTGATACATAGTATTATTCAACTTCTGTGGAGAAAATTATATTTGGGACTCTGAATTTACACGTTATCTGAGATAAAGGAGCTTTTTTTTCCTTGAGGTTTTGCAGACATGAAATAGTGATTATATCTGTAGTAAAGCATTCTTCGTTTACATTTTTTTTTACCTTTAGCCAATGCCTCTTCTCAGTGATGTTTCAGAGTACCTGCTACAGTCTGATCCAAAATCATTGCTGTGGCTAAACATGAAGGAAGTCATCAAGTGGCACCATTTAATATTAAGCAGCTTGCAGCACTGGTATTGTAGTAGTTCTTACCACTCAATAATATCACTGGAAATATAGTGTGTGCTATTTCAACTTTACCAAAGCTTCAGTAGGAAAACATTTGCAGGTGTTTGTCATTTTTCTTCAGTAGCCAGTAAGACTATCTTATGCTTCTTAATGCTGCTTCCAAGGTTTTCATAGTCGCTCAGCTCAATGCAAGTTTAACCTTAATTACTTTTCCCATTTCTGGATTATTATGGAATTTCTAGGGATAGAAGAATATAAAATACTTAAGATTTATGTCTTATCCAAGCGAAAAACACTAAAAGGATAAGTTTTTGGTTGTAGACTAAAAACCTATTACCTCTATAACTTTTTAAATGTATTATTGCAATAGAATTCCCCAAATCAGTGGCCAAAACTTTCTGACAATATCATAAGAACTTGCATTAAAATTGCTACTCTTCTAGTTGCAAGACTATAGCCTAGAGGCCTAAAGTCATCTCATTAAATTTATATTCCATTTGTAAACTAACTCCAATGGAAAAAATATTTTGAGAATAATTTTTATTTGGATTTTCCATAAAGTGACTTTTACATATCACTGTAGAGTTGGCTTTTTGCCCATGATATGCCAGAAATGTTCAGCTAATACTGCTGGGATTTAGCTCAGTTGGTAGAATGCCACTCTGCAGTCTCTGAGGTCCTGGGTTTGATTCCCAGTACCACAAAAATGGGAGAAGCATGTGGCAATCCCCTCCCAAGGCAATCCCGAAACAATCAGCCGTTGAAAACCCTATGAGGGTCGCTATGAGTTGGACACGACTTGATAGCACCTAACAACAACAAGATTTGCTGGTATACATCGTATTTTTTTAAAATTGTTTTTGAATTAAATTACAGCATTTCTAATTCTCATTAATTAAAATTAATGACTAGGAAGCTCTGTACAAATTACTAGATTTTTCAAATTGGTGACTGAATGCACAAATGCAATTTAGAAGACTCAATACTCAAATAAAATAAACTTTCTTAATTTCTATATATGATGAAGTATAGTTATAATTTGTGATGATACTTTATGGTACAGCAGCGAAAGTATTAAGCATATTAAGAAGAAGTATTAATGTTAACATAGGCCCATGCATCGGTCTGTAATATAAAATCTAAATGAATAAGAAGTTAACTGCAGCAAACAGCAACATTGGCAGAAAGAAAATCTACAAGTTTTCATATAACTTCAGAGGCCTTTTATCAGTTTTTTTCATATAAGAGAGGAGATTGATTATATAAAAACTTAGAGCTTAACTCTTTTTGTAACAAATTTTGCATTTCATTTTGTTTTCTTGTGATTGGACTCCACAGAAGGTGGCTGCTAAATTTTTTTAATGGTGCTTTTTTAACAAAAAATTATGAGAAGATGCCAGGTGTGGTAGCTGTTACCTATAATCCCAGCAGCTTGAGAGGTAGAGGCAGGAGGAAAACAAGTTTGAAGACAAAGGCCAGCTGCATAACTTAGACCCTGTCTCAAGGTAAAAAATAAAAAGGGGCCTGAGGGTACTGCTCAGTGGTAGAATGCTTGCAAAGTATGCATGAGGCCCAAGGCCCTGGTTTTTTCCCCCCTGCAGTACTGCAAATAATAGTAATAATAATAAAATTATGAAAAGAAAACATCAGTTGTCAAGATTTTCTTTGACCTCAGAGGGTTAAAATGTAAAATTATTACTTTTGGATAAACTCATGGACAGCTAAATTCTTTTTCCAGATAAATTTAATTAGCCTGACTTGCTTTAGATACCACTTGCTGCAAATATCAATAATTCCACGAATTTTAGAAAGATTTTTTTTTTCAGTATTTAGGGGTTGAACCCAGGATCTCATGCATACTTTGCAAGTGCTGTACTACTGAGCTGAACCCCCACCACATTTTTTTTTTATCTTGAGAAAGGTTCGGAGTAAGTTATGCAGGCTGCCTCTGGCCTTGAACTTGTGATCCTCCTCTCTCTGTCTCCCAATTCACTGGGATTACAGGCATGAGCCACTGTACCCAGTGAAAGTTGTTTTTATTTTAAGTAATTTATTCAGTGGACTTGGTTAATATGATTGGCAAGGATAATTGTCAATCCTATAGACATTAGCTTCTACCTGTTTTTGCAGTATTCTAGAATATCTGCTTGCCAATGAGAAAAAAAAAAGTCCTTAAAGTTTGAAACCACAAAACCAAATCCAGTTTGTCTTATGTGCCTTTGCTTATCTTGTTCTATCTCTGAAGTTGTTGTAACTGGGTGTACCTTTAAAAAGATTCATCATACTGCCTCAGTCAGGTGATCAAAGTTAACATCAGCACTGATAGGTTATACTGATAGTAGGGACGCTGGATATGATGTGATGAAAATGGCATCTTACCTCTATGTTTTTCCTCCCTAAAACTCTGTTCATGAGAAAAACAGCCAAATCTCAATACAGCAACATTCTACTAAGAACAAAGAAAGAACAAAAGAAAAACATGAGTGCTCTTCAGCTGTCTAGGCCATCAAGGACAAAGAAAGGCTAAGAAACTGTCACAGCCAAGAGGAATCTAAGGAGATATGGCTAGTAAATGTAGTGTGGCATCCTGGGTGGGATCCTAAAACAGAAAATGATATTAGGTTAAAACCAAAGAAAATTTGAATTCAGTATGGACTTCAGTTAATGAAGTATCAATGTTGGTTCATTAATTGTGAAAAACATACCTTACTAATGTCAGATAGTAAAAATAGGAGAAACTTGGTAAGGGAGTATGTAGGAACTCTGTACCATTTTTGCAAGTTCTCTATGAGGCTATTCAAAAATAGATTACTTGGTTTTAAATTTTTACTATGTGCACAAAAAATTTTACATAAGTGCTTAAGTGGTATCATATCAGATAAGCAGAGAGTAAAAGGGGTGGTTTGTGCATTCCTTGGTTTCACTGTGTGGCTCCTCCTCTCCCTTCCCTTGTTTTCTCTCTACTCTTCTACTCACATCACTCCCATTTCTCAACCAATTTGAGTATTAGCCCAGCATGTATACTAATTTGTTTTTCTTTGTGAATAGTATGTTAGTCAGCCTTATGTCACTGTGACAAAATAACTTAAAGGAGGAAAGATTTATTTTGGGTCACAGTTCCATAGGTTTCAGTTCATGGTTATCTGGCTCCGTTGCTTCTAGACCTGAGGCAAGGCCAGACGTCATGGCAGCAGGAGCATATGGTTGAGGAAGCTGCCTACCCCATAGCAGCCAGGAAACAGGGAGTGGGAGAAAGAAAGGGGCCATGGGCAAGACATACCTTTCAAAAATGTGCCCCCAGTGGCCAGTTCCCCCCAACCAGGCCCTACCACCTAGTTTCCACCACATCCCAATGATGCCATCAAACCGTGACCCCATTAGTGGATTAATACATTGCTTAGATCAAAGCCCAGTGATCCAATCAACTCTTGCTGATTAGATCTAACAGCTGGGAACAGTGTTCCACACATGAGCCTTTTGGAGGACACTTCATTTCCCAACCCTAACAAATACTTTCCATTAGTATACCCTGATAAATGTTGTGCGTGTGCTGTGCCCTTGCTCACCTTTCTGTTCTTGAGGCAACTGTGCCTCCATAGCCAGCATTGTGTCTCCAACAAAAGCTAAATGGTTTTAATAATTCTTAACCCTGTATAGTTGGCCATTTTAGGGGTACTCATCTGCCCTCAGCTAGACCTATCTGAGTTCTTTGTAAGATTTTCAAGCTGGAACTGAGAAAATATCTAACGTGTCTTCAAGAGGTTGTTGATGATCACATTTAATTAAGATAACCACAGTAACCTTCCAATAAGTATTCTGTTCTACTAGATACTTTGTCTTCTACCCTTCAAAAAATAGGAGTTGGTAATCACTGATATTTCTAAAAACACAATGGGTTATAAAAGTCAAAGCTCTGTTTAAAATGTTTATTTTTGTATATACTTTTTTTGACTCTACACTTTCTAAGGTGGAATTGATGGGCAGAATGATGCCATGAAAACTCTTTCAGGCCTGCATCATCCTAATTCACAGTACTACTTTCATGCCAGGTAGCATAAAGTATTTTGATAATATGTAGTGAAGATAATAATTTTAAATCTTAAGTTTATACAGACTCTATCTCCAAGAAATGCAAGGAACTCTTTTGTGTTCATTCCTCTAAAAAAAAAAAAAAAATAGTTTTCAACTAGGTGCTACTTGGACCTGAACTTGAAAAGTCATCATTCAGAGTATGCCATACACCCAGCCATCGGTAGGTGCTTCACAGGCACTATTTCATTCCATGGAATCATTGCAACCCCTTGTGCCAGGCCAGATCTCAGGAGCCTGGTCTCAGTTCCAGGCTATCAAGAACAAATGAGGACTCTACTAGAGTTACATTTTATTTTAGTAAGAACAAATAAATTGGAGAGATAACAACAAAAAAAAATGTGTAGGTGTTTTGACCCCCAAAGCTTTCCTCTTATGCTCACCCTGACTTCCCCAAAGACTGGGGCTCTTGGAGGCCCAAGCAGAATGGTATGTGCAGTAACGCAGAGGAGCACAGAGCACAGGCCCTGTGTTCCCAGCCATGGCAGCATTGCCATAGGATTTAAGTCACCAAAAAAGGTAAGAGTGGCCCGGCCTACAAGGGCCAACCTAGCCAGTCCTCTGTATCCCTGCAATTCCAGCACCGTGGGGCCCAGGGCTGTTCCACCCATGAACACCTAGAGGCATTCCATGGGTGGGCCTGGCCATGGCCCACACCCACACAATGCTGATCAAGATGTGCATTAACCTTATTTTCCACAGAAGAGATCTGATATTCAAAGAGATTATTAAGTGAATTTGCTAGAGTCTCCTAGCTAGCAAGTCAACTCAGACCAAATTCAGTCTGACTCTAAACCCTGAACTTCTAACCACAACACCCTATGGACTTAGGGATGTACAACTGCTCCCTTGGGGATGCCAGAAAAGCAGTTCATGCAGAGAATGGGAATTAAAACTCAGTGTGTTTAGCCTCTCAGGTCACAGTAGAATCACACAGAGATGAAAGAAATTACCTTAAACTACAGGTCAGTCACATGAATTAATCCATTGCATTAATCATCAAGTAGTTCAGTATCCTCCCCTTGCCAGGCGGAGTGATGACAAAAAATATAAGACATCATCCCTACCCTTGAAGAACTTGTAGTTGAATTGAGGTCATAATAATTATACTTGCCTATAACATTTACTTGGGAGAAGGATATGGCAGTCCATTCCTGAAGCAATCCTGAAACAATCCACCATTGAAAACCCTATGAGGGTCACTGTGTGTTGGACCCGACTCTATGGCACCTAACAATAACAACAGCATAAGATTTACTAATTGGTCTCTTTGTACCAGCTCCTTGTGTCCCACCTCAGGGGAGACCAACAATACAAGACATGGCAATTTAATGCCAAGTAACTGATCTGCATGGGCAAAAAGCACTCTCAGTGACAAGTTATCATACCTGTTAACATCAACTAAGATAAGGATTCTTTAAGAACATAGGGAAATAATGTGTTCTACCTGAAATGTCAATGTCCTAACAGTTAATATTTGAGAAGGGCAAAATATGACCATTGAGAATTAGCAGAGTGAAACTACAACTGGACAGCTTTGTGGCCCCTAGTTGAGAATCTCTCCACTGTTTCCCTTTCCATAGCCATGTTACTTGAGATCAAGTACTGAAATGTTCACCTGCAGCTGTAGCCCTGTGGCATCCAATCCTGTCAGATCTTGGAAGCTAAGCAGGGCTGGGCCTAGTTAGTACTTGGATGGGAGACCGCCTGGGAACACCAGGTGCTCTAGGCTTGGGAGAAGGACCTGGCAACCCCCTCCCAAAAGTCAATCTGCCATTGAAAACTCTATGAACAGCAGAGAAGCACTGACAATAGTGTTTCCCCTGTTGTACAGAGGGTCGCTATGAGTCAGATACTGACTCGACGGCACCTAACAACAACAACTGAAATGTTCAGAGGAAGGGAGAATAATGTATCCATTCTTCAGATTGACACTTCTAATTTAGCTGTGGCAAGCGTTGGTGGTTGCCTGGCCAATATCCATCCTCCTTTTTAACAGTCAGACCAATGGTTTTGTTTATAGCAAAACTATGCCCAGATTTCATTAAAAAAAAAAAAAAAAGCATCCTCCATTGTAGTGAGGTATGCCAATTCAATATAGCTCTGATCAGTGAGCTATAAACATAGGTGGGGTTCTGGAAAGCTCTAAGTCAGTTGATGTATGCTCCTTTTTGCCTATTGCCTTTTGTCCTTTCCATGACTGAATTGTAGTCATGCTACTGGAGTGGAGCAGGTTTGTTTATTTATTTATTGTTGTTTCATAATTTTTTGTGTACAACTCAGTGGGTTTCTTTGACATTTCTGTACATGCATAGCATTGTAAATTGTTTGTGTTCACCTCCCCCATTATCCTCTCATGACACCCCTCCTTTCATTCGATCCCCTTCCTCCCCACCAGTGGTCCCCCTTCTGCTTGCATGACTTTGTGTCTGTGGGTATTTATATGTATTTATATATATCATATATAAATCTAGATTTTGCTTTCAGAGTAAAACATATTTCTTTTCCTTTCCCCCATTACCTTTTCTTATTGCCCTCCACCCTTAGTCCCTTTCTTCCCCTACATAGTCTCACTTTCTACTTTCATGACATGTATAATAAAATATTGAATATATTTTGAAATCTAGCATCCACATATGAAAGAAAACATGATGTTTATCTTTCTGGGCCTGGCTTATTTCACTTAAAGTGGTGATCTCTAGTTCTATCCATTTTCCACCAAATGCCATCATTTTATCTTGATGGCTGAATGAAATTCCATGGTATATATATTCCACATTTTCCTTATCCATCTATTTGTTGATGGACACCTAGGTGGATTTCATATCATGGCTATTGTGAACAACACCACAATAAACATGAATGAGCAGTTATCTCTATGGTATATTGATTTATATTCCTTTGGATATATACTGAGGAGCGGTTAAACTGGGTTATATGGTAGTTCTATTTTTAGTTTTTTGAGGAACTTCCATACTGATTTCCATATTGCCTGTACCAACCTTCATTCCCACCAGCAGTGTACAAGGGTTTCTTTCTCCCCACATCTACACCACCATTTCTTGTTTTACTGATGCTAGCCATATGACTGGAGTGAGATTTTGTCAGTGTAGTTTTGATTTGCATTTAACTGATAACTAAGGATATTAAGCCTGTAGCCGTAGCCCTGTGGCATCCGATCCTGTCAGATCTTGGAAGCTAAGCAGGGTCAGGCCTCGTTAGTACTTGGATGGGAGACTGCCTGGGAACACCAGATACTAT
Organism: Pedetes capensis; assembly: GCA_007922755.1. NCBI lineage: Eukaryota > Metazoa > Chordata > Mammalia > Rodentia > Pedetidae > Pedetes > Pedetes capensis. The sequence goes on along the minus strand of VMDO01006098.1, from coordinate 53,243 downwards.
AGGCTTGGGAGACAGACCTGGCAACCCCCTCCCAAAAATCAATCTGCCATTGAAAACCATATGAACAGCAGAGAAGCACTGACAGTAGTGTTTCGCCTGTTGTACGTAGGGTCACTATGAGTCGGATACCAACTCGACGGCACCTAACAACAACAACAAGGATATTAAACAGTTTTTCATAGGTCTTTTTTTGCCATTTATATTCTTTTGAGAACTGTCTATTCAATACATTGGCCCATTTTTTGATTGGTTAGCTTCATTTTTGGTGTGTAATTTTTAAGTGCTTTGTATGTTCTAGATATTAATCCCCTGACTGATATATGATAACACACTAAGATTTTTCTCACATTCTGTAGGCTGTTTCTTCACTCTGTTAATTTGCTGTGCAAAAGCCTTTAAATTTCATGCATTCCATTTGTCAATTTTTGCTGTTGTTTCCTGCACTATTTGGGTCCTGTTCAGAAAATCCTTGCCCATGCCTATTTTTACAGTGTTTTCCTGTAGCAGTTTTGGGTCTTATATTAACATCTTTGATCCATTTGAACTGACTTTTGTACAAGGTGAGACAGAGGGATCTAGTTTCAGTCTTCTACATGTGAATATCCAGTTCTTCCAACACAATTTCTTGAAGATGCTATCTTTTCTCCAACTTAGATATTTGGCACCTTTGTCAAATGTCAAGTAGCTATAGTTGCATGGATTTATTTCTGGATCCTCTATTCCTCCTGAAAGTAGAGTAGTATTGCCTTCTGAAAGTCGAGTCAACTTTAATGATGGGGATGGAGTAAAGCCTCTGAGGCCTTCTTGTGCTGATGTGGCATGACTCAAAATTAAAAGAAACATAGTGACTGCAACAATGGGCTCAAACATCAAAAGACTGTGTGTATGGCACACTGTTAGGTCATGTTCCATTCTTTTGTACATAGGGTTGCTTTGAGTGGGATCCAACCCCAAAACAAAGATTCAGTGCTTTTCTCTCACTACACAGAAAATGAAATTGGCCCCCACATTGCCATTCCTGGCACCTCAGACAAGTAGACAATACCAGTTGCATCCAAGGCAACAGCAATGGCCATGGCTGCTATGATATCTTTGTGAGTCTTTTGGTTGTGTCTGCTGACCAGCTTCCCTTGGTCTCCAACCTTTTTTTTTAACTCTTGTTATTTTATGGCATATCCTAAAGATGGTTTCTGTATCTGTTACTTGGAACCAGGTGCTTAAGTTGATACTCATACTTTGAATGTGTGTGTAAATTTATCTTTTCCATGTTTACTGTGATTTCTAATTATAGCTTTAAAAATTATTAGTAAACACTTAAAGTCTTTATAATGGGCTAGATATTTTTGTTTGTTTCTTTTTGTTTTTTTCAGACTGGAACTTGCTGTATAACCCAGGCTGGCCTTGAACTCATAATTTTCCTGCCACAGCCTCTCAAGTGCTGGGATTATAAATTCGCATTACCAAACCCAGCCAGACATTGTTTTAAATGCTTTACAAACACTAAGCTATTTAATCCTCGTAACCCTGTGAGAGAAATATCCATTATATCATTTTATACAGAGGAAAATAAAAACACAGAATAATTATAAATAATTTCCCCATGATCTCACAGGTAGTAAACAATGAGGATTTTAATTAAAAAAAAGTTTTTTTAAATAGATGATTTCCCTCCAACATTGTATCATATAATCTGCAAAAGAGCATTTGCTGATGTTTTACCTCTGAAAATGCAATTACTATACCTAAGCAGGTAATATGAAAACTAGATCTTTTCCCTTGTATATTGATAATCAAGTATAACTAGCATAATTAGGAAAAGACACTTTTGAGGTTTCCTCCATATGTGCAGTTGGCTTGGGTATGCTTTCACCAGATTATTAACATTCGTCTTCAAGGCATATGCCAGTTGTTTTCATTCTTTGCTACATATACTATTTGGAAAAGTTTTTCTCATTCTTTATTAGCATTGAAGGATGGAAATAAATATTGGTTGTCTATTTTCAAGCAATTGAAATTTGTAAAGACCTGGAACTCTGCAGTATACATTGTATAGTGGGTTAAATTGTGGCCTTCTGAAAGATATGTTTGTGTCCTAATGCTTAGAATCTGTGAACATGACCTTATTTGGAAAAAGAGTCTTTACAGATATAAATACTTTGAGATGAGATTATCCAGTTGGTCCATAAATACAATGACAAACGTCCTTATAAAAGACAGCAGAGAATTCAGAAGGTGGAGAAGGCCATGTGGAGATGGAGGCAGTGATTAGGCTTATGCAGCAAAGGAACCTCTACAGCCACAGAATCTGGAAGAAGCAAGAAAGGATCTTCCCCTAGAATCTCAGAAGAGACCATAGCTTTGCCCATACATTCACTTAAAATTCTGGGCCTCAAGAAAATGTGAGAGAATAAATCTCCATTGGCTAAGCCATTGAATTTGTGGTAGTTTATTATGGTTGTTGTTATTAGGTGCTGTTGAGTCTGTGTCCAATTTATAGAGACCCTATGTACAACAGACGAAACATTATTAGTGCTTCTTTGCTATTTGTAGGGTTTTCAATGGCAGATACTTTTTTGGGAGTGGGTTGTTGGGTCCTTCTACCAAGCCTAAAGTACCTGGTGTTCCCAGGTGGTCTCTCATCCAAGTACTAAAGAGGCCCAACTCTGCTTAGCTTCTGAGATCTGATGGGATCAGATGCCCCAGTGGTATGGCTATAGGCTTTATTATGGTAGCCATGAGAAATGACTACTTGGAAAGGTGAATTTTCCAGAATTATCAGCCACTTTCCTGACAGTTTAGTACTTTAACACCTATCCTTCAAGCCCTTACCAAAGGGCTTCTATAACTAACCAAAGGTTATAACTAACAAAAGGTTATAACTAACCAAAGGGCTTCTATAACTAACCAAAGGTTATAACTAACCAAAGGTTAGTTATAGAAACATGAAAATAGAAAAGAAAGAGGGTATAGGAAAGAAACAGAAAGAGGAAACAGAAAGAGGAAACAAAAAGAAAGAGGGTATAGGAAAGAAACAGAAAGTACAGAAAAAAGTCACAGATGATTGGGGCTATGTCATTGTGTTTGGGTAAGCTGGTCCTCATCCTCTCAGCTATATGGGCATCAGTGGTGGTTTTTGGAAAGCTTCCTTGTGGCAAAGCATCACTCAACTTTTCAGTTCTCTTTGAAGAGAAAAGTTCTGTCTACTGAAATGCATTTCACTGGACTTAGAAGCCATCCGTACTTTCCATTTTAAGGGTTCCCATTAATCATATAAATTTGTCACATGATATTTCCCATTCTTGGTTTAGGAGATACCCATAAATGCATGTCTATGATTTAAGAGTTATTTTTAACTTAGTACTTAGAAATCCCCAAAGATGTGCAACACCCTACCAAGAGATGGAGAGATCATTATTTTCCCTCATTTTGAAAACTCAAATTAGAGCATTTGTATGGATAAGTCAAGCAACTCACTGGGCCATGAGTTTGAGTACTGCAGTTCACCAAGAAATGTGAATTAAAAAGTATGAGCACCTAAACCTGAAGATGATGTTAATTGTTCTTTAATGTCAAGATGGCTGATAGATTGGCTTTTCTAGCACATTCCAGCCATATTTTTGGGGAGTTGTAAAGAGATCCTGAAACCTTCCTTTTCCTTTTGATAATTTTGGTTTGTGTCTGGATCCAGTTGAAACCTGACAGTTGAAAGCTAGTGATAAACCTGATTGTCCTTATCCCTTGCCCTCAGGGCCTTATTTGAGAAAAGCCTTATTCTCCATAATTCTGTGGCATCCATGACCTAATGGAGGAGGCAGGAGGGGATTTTCTCTCGGGAACCCTGAACACAAATATCTTTAGTCTCCATCAAGGTTTGTCATAATTTAGACATGCCACCATATACCCGTATAACGGTCTGGCACTATAATAAGAACATTCTCTGAATCTCAGAGAAAAACTTCAAGTAGTATTTTGTTTATTAAGCCAAGGTCTTGTGTAATCCTGACATTCTGGGTTATAAAATCTTATCTCACATCCCTTTGGTTGCTAGAGCTGCTGTTCTTAATGCTTTCAGGACCTTGGAGGCTGATAGAACTCACTGGAGTCTGAGTCTGGAGGATACTGAGGTGAGGACTTACTATCCATCTCCTGGGTCTGTGCATTTGAGAGATTGTGTGGCCAGGGGCTCATTCATGATCTCCTTATGTGCGTGTGAACTTGATGTCAACTGCAGATGCATGTGACTTGTTGCCATGTTAGATGAAGCTTGATAAAAAGCCAATACCTTCTGCTAAGAGCTCTGTTCTCCTCTCTCTATCCATACCTAGTCACCCCTCCCATCTTACACTTCAACTTTCATTGTTGCTTTTTTGACTGGCAATTTGAAATTCTGGGCTTGCTTCTGAATGTATCTTGGGATGTAGCAATTGCCAGTACCAAATCCCATTTCCCTGCACATTAAATTCAGATCTGTCAGATTGAGCCAGCTCCACTGGCTGTCAACCCAGCAAATGTGCTTCCTTCAAGAAAAAGTTTCACATCCTTTCATGCATTCATCTCCCATTTACCCTTCCTCTCTGTTTTCTCTGTGTCTCCCTTAAAAAGCCTTACTTAAGCTCTTATTTGTCAGCTGTGATGGTGGATGAGGGTACCTGGTCTGGCTAGAGACCCTCCACTGACCTGTTAATCACATTCTGCTCAGGTCTGCAGGTGTAGAGGAAAGCCAGAGGGGTTTTAAAAATGCACAAGGGAGGTAGGGAGAGGGAAAGATCCAAGTGATTCTGTAGATCAGTTTATCCAAAAGGGGCAGGGGAGAAAAGTGGCAGAAAGCCATGAGGATAATTGAACAGTCCTTCCAGTCCCCAGACAAAACTCTATAACTGTACTGGACTGCAGGCAAGGAAGACAAAGAGGTGAAAGGCTCGTGGAAGGGCCTCACCAGTCATCAGCAGCTCCGTATCCCCAGATCCATGGCTTGCCCCTGTCTGTGTTGGACTAGAAGTCTCTGTGGCCCTTGGTTCTGGTGCCCATTTTGTAGCTGTACACTGTGCTGTTTTCATATGGAGCGATGATGGTCCTCATCTGCTGTCCCAAAAGATAAGCACGTGGACTTCCTTTGTGGGAATTGGGGTAGTGTTGCTGTCAGTGAGGACTGTTTCCCTTTCTCCCTCTGCTTATAATCTCCTTATTGGGGGAGCAACCCAAAACTTAGTGCTTACTAACTGTATCTTCTAAGAAGCTAAGAAAACATAAGTAGGCCTTTGCTATCAAAGGAACAGCAACATCTCTTATTCAGAAAACTCCAGCCACTTTGACTGACATGAAAATGTAGATCCTTTCAAAATGGCACTTTATTTGAATCATTGTCCATGACTGTGCAAAGCTTTTCATTTTGATTAATGAGAAATCATGACGTAGACAATAAGGAATAGAAAGTTCCTCCTTTTAAACACTTTAAGCAGAAAATTTCTAAGGCTTTTCCAAGAAGACTATTGCCTACTTACTGTCACCTAAATAATGACATTTGCTTCAAGTAAAATATTTTTAAAGCCTTCCTATTTTAATTTCTTCTATTTCTTTTTAGAGCAGATGGTGTAAATGTCCTAAGCCTATGCCAAGATGGTTTGATTCATTCTTTCAGAGGAACATTGAAAGGATAAACACCTAACTCAGAAGAATAAAGCCAGCAGAATCCCTCTGGCTATATTGATGCTATTGCAGATTTCTGTTGTCACAATTGGCAAAGACAGACTTCCCCAGAGAATTGGTATACAAAGGCTGAAGCACCTGAGAACTGTCAGGAATCCTTATCCTCGCCATCATAGTCATTATTAGCTGCCTGGGGGGAGTTGGAAATTAATTTGCCAGCCATGAGGTAGGATATCTCTATGGCTTCTCTTCTGCAACAGCCCTGGTGCAGGAGAGCAAAGTTAAAGTAATGGTATTAGAATATAATATTTGGTGATGGAAAAAGGTACATTTAAATAGGAATAAGTATTTATCAACCTACTGTCTTTTTAAAAGCCTGTTCCTCAAGGGAAGAAATCATTCTTGGGCCACTGATTTATTACACAGTTACAGTATTTATGGTTCCATATGGTTCTATGGTGACAAAAGTGTCACCTCCTTCCTATTTCTGTGGCAGCTTCTGATGGGCCTGTCAAATCCCCAAAGTGAATTCCTTTTGAAAGTTCTTCTGACAGAAGGCAAGAACAGACCCCAAGTTATGAAGGCTGAGAGGATTCCTGTGTGAAGGAAGCATAGTGGGTACATTTTGAAGCAGTAGCAGACATCAGACTTTAGAGAACTGTTACCCAAGACATTTTTAAAGTTGATTACTCACTGACTGTCTACAGCCATTTCCACCCTGGCGTCTGATCTTGTCAGATCTCTTAAGCTAAACAGGGTGGTGCCTGGTTAGTACTTGAAAAGGGAAACTTCCTGGGATTACAGAGTGCTGTAGGCTTGGGAGGAGGACCTGTCAACCCACTCCCAAAAAACAATCAGCCGTTGAAAACCCTATGAATAGCAGAGAAGCACTGACAGTATGTTCCTCGCCTATTGTTTGAAACACAGCACCTAACAACAATAACAACAATGGAGCTGATAAGACCAAGCTTAGCAATGAACTCCAGACTGGTGGAACTGATCTTCAGGAGTCCAAGAACCAAAAGTTGGCCACCAAAGCCAAGAAAAATAACGAGAACCAAGAGGACAGTCAATACTTGGCCCTCTTACTCTAAGGTCAGCCAGGACCCAGGAGATGACAATATCCTTACAAAAGTAAAGGGCCCTGCAATTCTGGTGAGTCACCCAACTTCCCACTGGGAAGGAAAGCAAAGACCCTAGAGGAGAGGGGCCATAAGGTTTCTTACAAGGCCCTAAAAGTGGCCCCTAAGGGAGTCTCGACTGTCCTTAGCAGTAGGGAGGAAAAGGTCTATTTTGGCCAGCAGAGGAGCCACCACCTCTGCCAGGGAGGGATAGGCAGAAACTAGGATGTTAAGATTCTATAGGACATTACCTGGTGCATGTATGCATGTGGTGGATGGCTAAAAAAGGGAAAGGAAAGGTTGATTAGGAAGCTTGGAGGTTGACAGAATGTCTCAGGTTAATTTGAAGCAATAAAAAGGTCTAAATACAATGGACTGTTAGGAGCCCACAGTAGAAAAAGAAGCGCCCAGTAAAATACTAGCTGAGTACATTTCATGAAAAACTAGGTATGTTTGAGAAAGCCAAGTATTAGTTTGGCTAGCAGCATCTTGGCCAAGATCAGAGATGTCTAACCTTTTGGCTTCCCTGGGCTGCATCAGGTAAGGAGGAATGGTCTTGGGCCTCACCGAAATTATATGATATAGTTAGTGCATTATATAATAAGGGGGGATCACGAAGAAAATAAATGCTAAAAAACACATGTTAAAAGATTTTGTGAGGTCGCATTACTAGCTGTCCTTGGCCGTATGTGGCCCATGGGTTGGACATGCCTGGTCTAAACCATGCTGTGTATTGGAAACACCTGAGAGTAAAGAGAAACTAAGGACAATAAATGAACAGCCACTTACCAGGCAAGTGGGCCTCAGTCTTTGTCTTGAAAACATCCCAGTGGTTCTAAGCCCCAGACAGGGAGAAGCCTCTGAGTTAGATCATAACCATGTACAGGAAAATTGTGAGAGTTTAAAATGGCAAGGACACAAATTTAGAAGAGGGACAAAGGTATCAAAGTCCTATGCTAGCTTGTGGATTAGTAGGAATGGGAAGAAGGAAGACAGTGGGACAAAGAGGTAAAGAAGTAACCATCTTAAAAAGGAGGTAGGGAAAAGATGATTAAATGAGGGCTCCTCTGTCTCCATGAGCCTCCTGACTAAGTCTCTTCTGGCAGAACATTGAGCTTAGTCCTCTATTCAAAGCCTTACAGTTAGGGCAGGGTAAATGGTTAAATGGTTTTACTAACTTTGGGCTTGAATTTTGGTGCTGCATTCTCTATGCAGCTACTCAGAAAGAAAAGAGATTACTAACATTCAATCCTCCCTATAAAGTAAAGGGAGTAAATATTGCTCTCGTTTTAAACAGCATTAATACTCTCAATGGTTGGCTGTCCCTCATAGTAAAGGTCCCAAAAAGATAGCTCCCTTAAAATCTAGGGAAATACCCAGGCAGATAAAGCTGTCAAATTTGCAGCCGTGAACAACAGAGCCAGAAAAGTATGGACTATATTAATGGTTTTCATCACTCTTTATCATCTTGAATTATCCCCTCCACCCCTGGGAAGCACCTCTTATGCCCTTGATGAAAATAGGCCCATAAATAATATGGGACATACTGGGATGTGCCTCACACCCATTCTGTCCCTGCTCTGGCTTCCTGCCTTGCCTCAATAGACTGAAAAATATGTGGGTAATATCTCTAAAATTATTAGGGATGAGTTTATTATTTCTTTCCTACTAGTTCCTGGGTGGGGTTGGGATTTAGCTCAGGTGGTAGAGCACCGCTCTGCAGTCTCTGAGGTCCTGAGTTCAAGTCCCAGCACTGCAAAAATGGGAGAAGGATGTGGCAATCCCAAAACAGGCAGCCATTGAAAACCCAATGAGAATCACTATGAGTCAGACACGACTTGACAGCACTTAACAACAACAAGTTCCTGGGCAGTATCACCAGGACCAGTATGATCAGAGGTCATCATCAACTCTGTGACACAGTGTGGTTGGTTTATTATACTTCAATTAAGCCCCAAATTGAAGAGGGGTGTAATTCATTGGAATTGGTATCTTTCAGAGCATCATTACAAAGTAGTTCAAGGGAGTCTTTGATGTTTGGATCACTTGAGGAAACTGGTATGGAATGCCTTCCCAGAGAGTTCATTGCTACCTCAGGGCAGACTTAAACACCATTGAACAAATAGGAGGCTTGTAGAAATCTTCACAGCAATGCCTTTAATGTGAAAATCCAGTTTAGCCACCTCAGAGTCTACAACACTGAAGTGCACACATCAGGAACTTGCTCTTTGCATGTAACAGAGACATTTCTTGGTGACATGGTTCCAGAAGCACACCAACCTGCAGATAACCTCCCCCTCGGGACAAGTGTAGAGAGATTTGTGCTGACGGATTACCAAGATAACCAGGGCCCAGAGCCAAATACCACGAAGCTGCTCTACTCAGCTTGGCGCCTGTCCTTGCTTGACCATCTAGTGATAATTGTGCTCCTTCTGATTCTTGTAGCTCTATTTCAAATATCCTGAAAAGTGTATGTGGCCTAGGGTCCAACAATTTCATGCTAACCTGACAATGATGCAAAATTTCTAGCCATTGCCCCCAGGGAAAGTGTTAGAACTTTAGAAGTTAACCAGCCTCCGAGGGGTTCTAGGAGCAATGTCCCATTCAGATAGAAGAAGCTATGGAAAAATTATATCTTTACCCATGATTCTTCAAGTTAAGGAGGATGAAATCTCTGAGGGTGGAATGAGACAGATTAGAGGTACCCATCTCTCCCTGGGGTGTTAGGACAGGAGTAAAGCATGGTTAGAATACTGTTGTTGTTGTTGTTAGGTGCTGTCAAGTTGGTGTCCGACTCATAGTGACCCTACACATAACAGGTGAAACACTATTGTCAGTGCTTTTCTACTATTCATGGGGTTTTCAATGGCTGATTGGATTTTTGGGGGAGTGGGTTGCCGGGTCCTTCTCCCAAGCCTACAGCACCTGGTATTCCCAGGGGGTCTCCCATCCAAGTACTAACCAGGCCCAACCCTGCTTAGCTTCCAAGATCTGATGGGATCGGAGGCCACAGTGCTAAGGCTGCAGGCATAGAATACTCTTAAGTACTGTAAAATCACTGTTAATGACAAGCTTATATTGTAAGTACCCCCTTTAATGTTTATTTTTCCTTTGAATAGGCTAAGATGTTGGAGGCTGGGGTGAATTGATACCTGTTAGACCCTTCCCTAACAACAAGAGCAACAGACCTTTCCCTGGTATGCTGGCTGCCTTGAGTGAAAGATTATCAGCCAAACATTCAGCTGACTGGTAACAATTTTGCCAGAAACATCCTTTTTTCTGTAGTTAGAAAAAAATACATATAAAAAACAAAAGGAAAAAATGCCTCTCAGGAAATAATAAATACACTTGTTCATTCATATAGTGGATACCATGCAATAGTTAAAATGAATAGATTAGATTCAAATTTATCAATGTGAATTTTCACAAAAACCTAATGTTGACTGAAAATATCCAAGTTAAACTGGATATGTACATTATGGTGTCCTTTTTATGGTCTCACATGCCACACATATATAAATGATATATATTAAGTGAAAGAATTGACAAGTTAAACATAACATATATGTCCATTTATTCAGACCAAGTTTCATATCCTTCAAGAGAGAGATAACATTTTAACACAAAAGTCCTGTGCAGTTTTATTAACTTCCAATCTCTCCCTACTCATCCACCATAAGCTCAGTTCAGTTCTTATTTTTCCTTCAGGAAGGATTCTCCCACTTGTATGTGGAAGAGTGGGTAAGGTTTCCCTACTCAGCGCTTGTATGGCATCATTAAGAATAGGAAGGCTGGGCATGGTGGTGCAGGCCTTGGGAGACTGAAGCAGGGGGATTGCAAGTTTGAGGCCAGCTTGGGCTATAGAGCAACACTCTGTCAAAGACAGTGGGAAGAAGCGCCGGGCGCGGTGGCACACGCCTGTAATCCCAGCAGCTCTGGAGGCGGGAGGATCTCAAGTTCAAGACCAGAGGCAGTCTGCGTAACTTAGCGAGACCCTGTCTCAAAAAGTAAAAAAAAAAAAAAAAAAAAAGGGCTGGGGGTGCAGCTCAGTGGTCCAGCACTTGCAAAGCATGCAAGTGCGAGGCCCTGGGTTCAACCCCCTGTACTGAAAAATATATATATAAATAAATAAAATAATAGTTGAAAGGAGGAATGGACTAAGAAAAATAAACTTGCAGCAAACAAAAAAGTGATAATGTTGTAAGTGAAACTCAATTCAAATATAAATGGAGCTAAAGGAGAAACAGCTCACAGTGGGAATGTTGACGTTGCCACCACTGAGAGACTCTAAATATGCAGCCAGGAAAACACAGCAAAGGCCAATTTATCAACAGAACTGAGGAATGTGGTTGTGACCCAAATGTCCATTAACTAATGGATTGTTATGCTAAATGTGATATATCCCAGCGATGGAGTTTTATTGTGACCTTGAGAACATTATGCTAAGTGAAAGAAGCCAGTGACAAAAGACTACAGATTATATGAATCTACTTATTTGAAATGTCCTGCATAAGTGAACTCATGAAGACATAAAGTGGATGAGTGGTTGTTTGAGGCTGGAGGGAATGGTGAATGAGGAGTGACTGCTAATGGGTAAAGGATTTGAGGGGAGGAGGTGTGAGAATATTCTGAAATTAGACAGAGCAGATGGTTACACAACTCTGTGGCTATGCTAAAAATTACTAAGCTGTGCATTTTGAATTTTGTGGTATGTCAGTTATATCTCAATAGAGCTGTTATTAATGAATTATAAGTTTCTAAAAATGTTAGTTTTCATCTGTTCCTTTCCTTGTACATTTATAACTAATAGTAAAGAAAGTTTTTTAATTTTCTAACAAAAATGTTAAAGGTCACAGAATGATCATTTTTCCCATTGATTATTAAAATTGCTTGACACCGTTTCAGCTTGCTCAGTCATTACTACCTAGATTTTCAGAGCAGCTTAGCCAAAAATTTTGTAGCAATTCAGGACTCCCACTTATTGTCCGGCTCTATTTATGTATTTATTTATTCACTCATTTGTTCACTCATTCAGGTGCTTGGAATTGAACCTGTGGAGACCAGGTTGCGCCCTGCTCTAAGTTACTCCACATTGTGCAGAACAGTAGCTTTCAGGCTATGCCTTGGCCCGAGTGACTCTATTTTGTACAACATTGGTTTGCTCCATTTTGAGTGCAAACACAGAGGCAAAATGACTCTGCATCTTGTTTGTGCAGGTAAGCAGCTGCTGTCTGTCCAGCACAAATCATGAAGTATGCAAATCAAATATCACCACCTATGAACACATGGACACATGGGTAAGGCCTGTGAGCTTATCAAACACTGTTGTTGCTGTTAGGTGCCGTCGAGTCGGTATCCGACTCATAGCGACCCTCATAGGGTTTTCAATGGCAGACTGTTCCGGGATTGCCTTGGGAGTGGATTGCCAGGTCCTTCTCCCATTTTTGCGGTGCTGGGAATTGAACTCGGGACCTCAGGAACTGCAGCGCAGCGCTCTACCCACTGAGCTAAATCCCAGCCCCAACAGACCAACAAATGAGACAACCGCCTCATCTAGGTAACATAAAAGGAGGGGCATCTAAAGCTAGGGTACAGCAGCACCCACCAACCTGTTGTCAGACCATCCAGTGCATGTGTCAGGATCAACAGGTGGTGAACTCCCAGCTCTATCCCAGGGGCTTCAGCTCAGCACAATCCCCCTGCTTGACATGGCCCAGATGAAGGAATTGCCTTCATCTGGACCCGGTAAGCCTGGAATCAGTGCTGTGCCTTGAACCAGCTGTGTGCTTTGGCAGCGCTGTGCCAGAATATCTCTATGACTGGGTTCATTAAGTTAATATCTAACCACCTGCAGCAGCTGTCTTTGCATCTGTATCAGCTCTCCAGCTCTTGCCTTCAGTAAGGCCTCTTTGAAACTTACAGCTACTTTAATGCTCGCTTACTTACTTTCTTTCTTTCTTTCCTTATTTCTTTCCTGTACTTGGGGGATGAACTCAGGGCCTCATTCATACTCTGCAAGTGTTCTACTTCTGGGCTGCACCCCTAGCCCAAGTTTAATTCTTTGAGTCAGGTCTAGCTTATGCAGGCTGCTTCTTGTCTCAAACTCATAATCCTCCTGCACTGTGCCAACTGCTTTAACCCTTTCTTAGCCATTCTGTAACCTATATATCATTGTGTGAAGTGTAATATGTGATCTGAGAGTTAGTATTAGTAACAAGATTGGAATAAAAGAATCTGAGTTTGCCAATGCCCATGAACGTCAAGTGAAATCAGGAGTACTTGATAAATTAAAGCCAACAGAATTGGCATAGCTTGTGAATTTATTATTATTTAATAAATTATGACATTGTGGAACAACACAAATGTGTCCATCTATGTTTCTGACATGGCTTGCTTGTGACAGAACCCATGGCCTCACATATGCTAAGTAAACACTCTTTCACTGAGCCATACCACCAGCTCTAGTGGGGTTCTTTATCAATTGTGGCTTGATACAGATGGCTTCTTCTAGCAGTGTCTGTGAGAGTATATTGAAAGTTAATACTTGCAGTTGGAATCCTTCTATTTATTGGCTAAGATTAAAACAATTCTAGCTGGATGCAGTGGCTCATGGCTGTCATCCCAGCAACTCAAGAGGCAGAGGCAAGAGGATCACAGGCTTGAGGCAGCCTGTGGAACTTAGAGAGACTGTGTCTCAAGATAGAAGACAAAAAATGGGCTGGAGGTGCAGCCCAGTGGTAGAACACTTGCAAAGTATGTCTGAGATTCTGGGTCCAACCTTCAAGTACCAAAAATAAGTAAACAAACAAATAAATAAAACAATTCTAATCTGTGAAGCAAATATTCAGGTCCAATCATGACTTCTAAGTTAGCTCTCCTTGAGGTTTTAGGCAGAATCTAGGATGACCTCACCATGTAAATCCTGTGTAGAATCCATTCCCTTGAGTATGGTCAGGATGCATGAATATTATAGGATACTTGCTCCCTCACATTGTGTTATCTCTGAGTCCATCTTAGCAGATTGCAAGTGGTTTCTCCTGACACTTTTGAAGAAGAACTGCTATGTTGAGAAAGAGCCACCTGGCTGAAGCCTGAGGGCAGCTTCTAGAGATAAGAGCAACTGACGGCTGATAACCGATGAGAAAACAGAGGCTCTTCCCTGTTGCCACAGGATCTGAATCTGCCAGGAACATGAATGAACTTGGAAGAGGATCCCAAGTACCAGATGAGAATGCAGCTCAGCTGACTTCTGAATTTTAGCTGATGAAATCCTAAATAGAGAATCTAGATGCACCATGCCCAGACATCCGACTCACAGATAATAAATGAATGTTGTTTAGGCTGTTAAATTTCTGATCATTTGTTAGATAGCAGCGACAGTTGCCAATACAAAGTTGACTTAGTTTTCTTCACAGAAATCCTGATGGGTACCTCTCTACAGAGGAAGGTAGACAGGTTTGCCAGTAGCTCCTATATAAATTCTGGTCTTCCCAACGTCAATGCTTCTTCTATCATGTACACACTGTGTGCATAGGCAACATCTGGCTCTGTTTATGTTATCCAGTGGGATTGCAGCTCAGAAACAATGCAATGATGCTCTCAATATTGCTATGAAGAATAAACTGTCGGGCTAAAGCATAAAAATATTCATGTGCCTGGCACACTGTTGGATAGTGTTTTGATCTGCTGTACATAGGGTTGCTATGAGTCAGGCCAACTTAATAGTACCCAACAGGAACAATAATACCAGTATCACTCTCGTTTTAATTACTCAGTTGTTTTAATTAATTAGTATCTCTTCAATGTATTTTGAAATCAAGAAATGCAAATCATCCAAATTTGTCTTCTTCAAAAGTGCTTTGGCCATCTGGCACTCCATGATATTATACATATTTTACAATTAATTTTTCTATTTCTCTAAAACTGTCATCAAGATTTTGATAGAGAGTTCATTGAATTTTTAGATTGCTTTGATTCCTATGTAGTAATGCATAACTGTCTATTGTTTCATGGAGTGTTCTGTGTATGTCCATTAGGTCCAATTAGTCTATAGCATTGTGAAACTCCTATGTTTCTTTATTGACTTTCTGTCTGGTTGTTCTATCCGTGATTGAAAGTGAAGTATTAAAGTCTCCTACAGGTTTTATACTGCTACTAATGTCTCCCTTCAATTGTGTCAGAGTTTGCTTTCCTTCATATATTTAGGAGCTCAGGTTGGGTGAATAAAAAATTATAATTGTTAAAAAAAAAAAAAAAAGAATAAACTGTCTTTTGTCTCTGACCCAGAAGACTGTGTCTTCTGCTTGTATCTATGAAATTATGACTAGATACATTGTGAGCTTGCAAGCAGAGTGAAATTTGAAACTCTTTCTCAGTTTCTGACTTAACATAGCCCACACTTTTTTTATCTGTATGTTAATGAGCATTTGAATTATTTCCAGTTTGGGGATTATTATAAGTAAAAGTGCTATAAATCTCTATTCATAAGTCTTTGTATGCTTCCTTTAAATGCCTAGGAGTGAAATGGCTGGATCGTACAGTAGGTACCTGTTTTATTTATTGATTTATTTATTTAACTTGGGGGTTGAACCCAGGCCCAAGTGCTCTACCACTGTGCTGTACCCCTACTCTATTTTTCACTTGTTATTTTGAGTCAGGGTCTCACTAAGTTATGCAGGCTGCCTCTGGCCTCGAACTTGTGATCCTCCTGCCTCTACCTCCTAAGTAACTGATATTACAGGCGTGAGCCACAGCACCGAGCTGATGTTTTATTTTATTTTATTTTATTTATTTATTTGCACTACTGGGAGTTGAACCCAGGGCCTGGAGCTGGCGTGCTTTGCAAGTGCTGTACCACTGAACTGTACCCCAACCCCCGCCCCCTTTTTTTTTTTTTTTTTTTACTTTTGAGACAAGGTCTCACTAAATTACACAGACTGCCTCTGGTCTCGAACTTGCCATCCTCCTGCCTCTGCCCTCTGAGTTGCTGGGATTACAGGTATGTGACACTGAGCCTGGCTCAATGTTTTATTTTTTAAAAGAAGTTTCCAAACTATATTCCAAAGTGTTCATACTATTTTTTATTTCCACCAAAAAAATATGAGAATCCCAGTTACTCTACATTCTTGAAAACACTTGTTATGTTCTATCTTTTAAATTTTTAGCCATTAGGTAGGTGTATAGTGGCATCTTGTGATTTTAATTTGTGTTTCTCTAATATGCTAGTACACTTCTGTTTGCCGTGAAGTAAAGAAACTCCTCTGCCACATGCTCCTGCTGCCATGATATTCTGCCCAAGCACATGGTGCCAAGGGACCGCCAACTAAGCCCTCTGCAACTGAGCAAAATAAATCCTTCCTCCTTGCAGGGGTTTGTGACAGGTATTTCATCACAACAATGAGAAAAGTAATTAATACACTCCTTTCTGGCTTCAAGGCAACAATAGAGAGCTTTGGTTACACACACAGGGTGTCAGAATCTGACTTAGATTTGCACCTTGGGCTGGCTATCCACAATCTGGGGAAAAGTACTGCTCCCTCTCAGACTCCAATCTTCTCCTTGAAACTTGAGTTATGTGGAGGTAATTATGAGAATAAATGAAATAACAATGCACCCAGCCCAGAACCTGTCACAAGGTAAAATTATGTGACAGCCCACCAAAAAATAAAACTACAGTAGTGGCAGGTCAGCAGTAGATGCCTACCTGTATGAGTGCAGTGACTCTATAAGTTCAGGCTGCTATAACCTGTGCTGCCCTAGTGAATGTAAATCTTAAGAAAAGAATCATTCTGAGCACTTAGTGAAGGCACTTGATTTTTACATGTATATGGATCAAATGGAATCATTCCAGCAAATGTGTATAAACGATTCCTCCCAGCGCTGGCAAAGGCAGCCAATAGCTGTTTCTGTTTAGATCTTCATCTTGATCTCTCCTACTCCTAGCCTCCCAGCTCCAGCAGACCTTGGGGTTCTTTAGTCAAGCTTCCTTTCCCACAGGAAGCAGGAACCAGCCCTGTTTTCCCTGTATATTCTCTACTATTCCTTTAGTTCTGGCTTTATCTCCTATGCCTACTTCCAGGCACCTCAGAATTGGTCCTTAGAGCTTTGAGCTGTTGCTAAAGCCCCTGACTTCTCTTCCCTCAAAGTGAGAAGGAATAAATATGGGGAAAGGAGAAAAACATTTGTGGTACACGTTATCAAACCAGGCCCATTTTACCCACTATGTAGTATGCCAGTAACTGAAGCATTGAGTTTTGCAAAAGTATTCATGACATGGGGTGTCAATTATGTGGAGACCAGGGACAAGCCTTAAATCTGCTTCCCAGAGGACAGGATATAGGGGTTTTTATGAAATAAAGAACAGATAGTTTGAGGTGTGGGAAAGGTGACAGGAGATGAGAAAGTGACATAGTCTGTAGTCTGTGCATGAGTAATCAGATGTCTTGGCTCTTCGTAGGGTGCGTGATGAGAAAGTGGCAGCCTTAGCAGGATTCAAGGATGGAGTTGTTGGCCCTCTGATGGCAAAAGGTTACCCTGTATGGAACGAAGGGTAGGTGGTTTCAATCATCTTCAATAGACAAAACTGCCTCCAAGTCCCTGAAAAACAAGGTAAGTCACTGTTACCCACCACACACATGTCATTTATGTTATCAGTGTTAATGGCCCCCCATATGTCTGTCGGCTTATTGTGCTGTAGGGGCTTACGTGTTGCTGTGATGCTGAAAGCTATGTCACTGGTATCTCAAATACCAGCAGGGCCACCCATGGTGGACAGGTTTATGCTGAGCTTCTAGACTAAGACAGATGAGGGAGAAAGAGCTGGTAGTCCACTCCCCAAACACTTAGCCATTGAAAACCCTGTGAATAGCAGAGAAGCACTGTCAAATATAATTCTAGAAAATGAGCCCCCTAGGCTGGAAGGCATTCAAGAGACAACTGGAGAAGAGTTACCTCCTCAAAGTAGAGTGGACCTTAATGACAGACATGGAGTAAAGCTCCTGGGACTTCCTCTTGCTGATGTGGCACGACTCAAAATGAGAAGAAACATAGAGCTCAGACTTGATGGTGCCTGACAACAACATGTTAATGGGGTTTACTGCTTAGCTACCTGACCTCCAAAACTGGTAATAAAAGCAAATACCTAAAAGCAAGTGAAGTTAGAAGATTTACCTAGGTTTTCTCTTGATTTTCATACAGTTTGTTGCCGACCCAAATCCATTACCTTTGTCATTTTTGCCCATAGAATCTCAGAGTGTCTGCATGTGTGAAAAAACATTACCCTTTGGCTGTACATGGCCAAGGGAAATAGTCTGGGGCCCATGAGATGTAAGAGGCCGTTGCTAGGTGGAGCTGTTGGGAAAGCTCTTTATAAGGGATGACTCCGTGGGTCATGTTCTTTGCACTTGCCCTTGCTCCCATGCCTGGACTGCAGAAGCACAGCCTGGAGGTAGAGATGCCTCCCAAGCATGAGGTGAAGTCCATAGTCTAAGATCAAACAGCAGAGCTACAAACAAAAAGAGTGGGGCTTCCACACCAAGCCTGGATGGCTTACCTCTCGACTCCTTGCTACACAAGAGGAATGAAATTCTTGTTTAGTTGATTTTTTCTCTTATTTGCAGTACAATGCAAACCTAATAGATACTCCTTTATATGCGATCCAAAGATAAACCTTTTTTTGTCCTGTCTCTGCCCAAAGTAGCAAATGCATCAGCATAGGAGGAAGTTAAGCAAAAGTTGGGTGGTCATTACTCAGAGATGTTTCAGGGAATTTATGCATTAGAATGGAAGTTGTACTTGGCAGAAAAGCAGAATGTTAATTTATAATGAAAATAATTTGAGATAAAAGTGGTTTATGGCCCCTCAAAGTGAAATTTTAATTACTATAATATAAAATTTCTTTATTAGTTTAGCACATAAAGAAGCTACAATTCTTAACATATTCCTGTCTCCCACACATTCACCACATACCAAATCTATGAAGATTTTTTAAAAACTTATTTTAAAATCTGCCAATAGGAAGCAGTAGAATTTTCATCCTGTGTATCAAATTTACCTTAGTTAAAACGTGGATTTTTGAAGGAAATCTTGTCATTTGTTATCACATGTATGAACCTGGAAGATAGTATACTAAATGAAAGAATCCAGGCACAAAAAGACAAATACTGCATGCTCTCACTTATGTGGAATCTACAAAATTGAAATTCATAGAAGCAGAGTAGTTACTAGCGGCTAGGGGTGGGAAGAGTCTATGGCCATGTCACCCTGGTGTTTGATCCTGTTTGATCAGAAGTTAAGCAGGATCTGGCCTGGTTAGTCCTTGGATGGGAAACTGCCTGGGAATACTGGGGGCTGTAGGCTAGGGAGAAGGACTCAGCAGCCCACTCTTAAAACATTCAGCCTTTGAAAACCCTATGTATGAATAGCAGAGAAGCACTGACATAGTTCCAGGCATGACACAGTGTTGGGTAGTGTTTTGTTCTGTTGTACATAGGGTCTCTATGAGTCAGACCTGACTCTACAGCATTTAACAACAGGGGTGGAAAGAAGGAATAGGATGTCCAATAAAGGATACAAAATTTCAGTTAGATAAGTGGAATAAGTTCAAGAGATTTGTAGCACGATGTGTTATGGTTAATAATCATGTACTATATATTTGAAAACTGCTAAGAGAGTAGATTTTTAAAAGTTCCCAACACACACACACACACACACACACACACACACACACACACACACACACACAGAGTTTGTGAGGTAATGGATGTGTTGATTGCCTTCTCTGACTTCCTTTTTCAAAATAACATTCTAACTTTACTCCCCATGTATTTCCTACTCCACAGTACATATTAAATTCTGTCATATGTATTCTTGCTGAGTTATTTGTCTGTCTTCTGTCATTAGAATATAAGCTCCATCAGGGCAGGAATATGTTTTTTCTTTTTTTCCCTATTACTGTATCCTATGTGGGGCTTGGGTTTAACTTAGTTGGTAGAGTGCTCCTCTGTGCTCTCTGAGGCCCTGGATTCCATCCCCAGCACTGCTAAAATGGGAGAAGGACCTGGCAGCCTACTCCTGAAACATTCAGCCATTGAAAACCCTATGAATAGCAGAGAAACACTGACATAATAATGCCAGGCATGGCACAGTGTTGAGGAGTGTTTCATTCTGTTGTACATTGTTGTTGTTAGGTGCCGTGGAGTCATGTCTGACTCATAGCGACCCTCATAGGGTTTTCAATGGCAGATTGTTTTCAGGATTGCCTTGGGAATGGGTTACCACATCCTTCTCCCATTTTTTTGCGGTGCTGGGAATCGAACTCGGGACCTCAGAGACTGCAAAGCGGCGCTCTACCAACTGAGCTAAATCATAGCCCTCTGTTGTACATAGGTGGCACCTAACAACAACAACAACAACTGTATCCTGTGGCATAGAAAAGGGCTATGGCATATAAAGCATACTGAATAATATTTGCTGAATGAGTAAATTAGCCAAGAATACCAAGCTAGTTTTATATGACAAACATTTTGCTCCATTAAAAGGTCATGCATTGAGTTGTTACAAGCAGCAGAAAATATCACCCAGTTCATTCCTTGATTTCATTAATATTCTGTGGAGACAGAATGCTTTCAATTTTAAAAGGTCGCTCTGGTCAGCAACTGAACCATATGCTGGGTTCAGTTGTTGTATAAATAAAGAAATATTATGCATTCCAGCAATGGACACCTTCTCTCCAAATCTGTGCTCCCACCCTTCCCTTGCTTTTAACTAGAGGGAAAGGATCTAGTGGGAATTTGGTATTCCTTTAAAGGGCTTTTCCAATCTTGCAGTCTTCAATCCCTTCTGTGGATTTAATAAGCAACATACCATCTCTGTCACTCACTAACCTCTGTGGTCTCTCTCTCTTAATTCTTCCCCAGTTAATTCCTGGCACAGGAACAGTTTAAAAATTACACTCCAATTCTTAAACAAATGAAGCAAAGGCAGGAAGGAGGAAATGAATCATGAGCATATGGGAACAGTTTTGTTTGAAAGCAGGACCAGCGTACTTTGCAAACAAGCTGTGGCCATATGTGGCAGGGTGGGTGTAGAAGGAATTTTTAAAATATGGGTGATAAACTATGATACATGTCTGAGATCGAAAGAGAAGGCTCACTAATGACTGATTTGATAGTAAGAAAGAAGTCTCTAAAGAGACAAGTATTTGCATCTTTTTTAAAGTCAAAAGATCTTTAAGGAGTAACCTGTGGTGAATGAAAATCCTTGTCATTGATTAAGCAAAGAGATTGTGGGTGGTTGGTTGTGACTTGTTTCTTAGTTAAAATCTAGGTCATTTGAATTCAAACGAACTGATATATCAACAGAAAGTTAGGAATTGCTCTATTGCCTCTAGGTACTCAGCCCTAAGGATAAGAGAGATGTATGTGTGTATTTCATTACTGATCCGTTCATCCAATAAATATTTATTGAGTTCTGGCCAAATGTCAGGCACAGTACTAAGCTCTGGGTGTTAAATGGTGACAAAACTCATGGATATTACATGATAAGCACAGTCATATTCCCCGCCTTCCCGGAGTTTATAGTCCAGTAGGGGTATAGTCATTAATCAGTAAAATTGCACAAATGAAAACGAACTGTAGTTTGTGCTACCGAAGACAGCAGTAGGTAATTCTTTGAGAGGCTGTGATAGGATGTCTGACTTAGTCTGGGGAGTCAGGAAAAGTTTCTCTGAGGTGATGATTGAGTGCCCACCAGAGATGAGCCACTTCAAGAAGGAGGGAATAGATGGTTTTCATGGCAGAAGGGGAGATCTGTACAATGGCCAGGCCAAGCAGGGATGTAATGTTGTCAGGAACCAAAAGAAGGGCAATGAAAGGCAGTGCATCTAGAGTACAGAGCATGGTGCTGAGTGTCAAGAGATGAGGACAACACGGTGCAAAGGAAATGCCATCAGAAGAGGGGTTGGGCCTCTCATCAAGAACATGTCTTCCCCTCTACTCACTCTCACACCTCTCTATTCTAGGTCTCAGAGAACATACTGTAGGGAGGTAGAAATGATAAACACTGCTTACATTGCATCCTTCTTTCATCTGACAAATGTGGCAAGCAGTGTTCTAGGTTCTAGGGCACAAGAGCTGACTCAGAAACACATTGATCCCCGCTACAATGCTGCCAATCTAGATAGGCTACAACATGTATCATGATGATAGTCACATGAACAAACAACAAATTGCAACTGACATCATGCTACCAAATACCAGTGTAGGTGCTCTATAATTTTATAACAAGCATCTTAACCTTGGGTGGAAGAGGTGGGGGCTTCCAGAGAGGTTTCTATGGACATCTAGGTTGAGCAAGAGTTTAATAGTATAATTAGGGGAAAGTCACTGGGAACTTCTATTTGCCCCTCTCTCTTCCCCTCCAATCCTTATTTTATTGGGTAACCTTGATTTTCAGGCTTTTTCCCTCTGTATATAAATGACAGTGAGTTGGTAGCCAGGCACCTATGTTTCTGGTGGAAATGCAAAAGCTCATTTATTCTGATCACTGTGTCTGTGAGACATACATTGTGACAAATGAAACAGTGAACTATTAGATCATTGGGGAGCTCTGATTTTGTTCTCTCTCTCTATTAATCCAACAGGAGGGTAGTAGTATTGATATTTCTAAATTAACACTCTTTTCCTTAGTAAACCAATTACTTCCAACATGTTACAGTTCATCACCTCAAACTAGTCTTTTTTTCCAATCAGTAGAAGACAGAAAATCCATAAGCAGTTTTTCAGTGTGTGATGCTGTTTGCATTTCAGGCTGCGCCAATTTGGATTTTCAACATTGTGCATACTCTCAGCCCAATCACTTCACAAATTAATGTGCTCATCTGAAAACAAGTAGCCCTGTATGTTTATGTGAAAAGCCTAGCAACCAGACACTTGGAGTGTGGTTGGTGGTTCCTAAAGTCCAATATCAGGAGTCGTTCTGAACTGATATAGTTCTTTCCTGAGGGTACACAAATGCTGGGCCAACAGAAGAACTATGCAAGATAATCCATAAAGAACTATTATGGTATGAGTTTGACTCTCCACTCATTTCAATCTATTAATAGTATATATCTTGTACAGTTTTCTTCAATTTTCTGTTTTCCTTTTTTCTTTAGTAACGTAGGAATAATTATGTATTCGTCAGCTGTCATCACTGTAGCACAAAAAACAACTGAAACAAATTTGTGGGAGAAGAGGTTTATTGGGAGCTCACAGTTAGAGTATCCATCCATAATAGTGGCAGGGCAGTCATGGCAGTGGTGACAGCAGGGCCTGTGGGAGATGATCTCATGGCATGGTGGACCAGGAACAGAGAGAGACCAGGGCTGTGGGTCTGTATAAAAACCTCCAAAGAGCTGCTCCCAAGCAACTACTTCTTCAAAGCCAGAATCCTACCTCCAAAAGTTTCAGAAGTTTGTAGGATAGCACTGCCAGCTGACGACTGAATGCTAATGAACATGACCTTTGGGGGACACTTTATCTTCAAACCATGACAAATTAGATCTGCTCTGCTCTTCTCATCCAGTTGTGAAAACTGGATGTGAAAATACATAGAATATACTCTGTCGACTGTAAATCAATATTTTTATGTAGAATACCATTATAACCATACATGGTAGAATTACATCACTGACCCCAATTCTTCACTCTTTCCTGTGATTATGCCTTTTGCTATGTAACTTTGCAAGTCCTCTCCTGCCTCTTGACTTTAGTTAACTAGATTGTTTAGCCAATAGGATGTGGCAAAATCAGCAGTGTGTAACGTGCAATTCTTAGCCATGTCCTTAGGCAGCTTGGCATGTTTCTGCTTGCTCTTGTATCCTCTGCCAGTTGCCATGAGAATCATATGTCCAGGCTAGGCGTATGGTCCCAGGAAGAGGATGAGAAGCATGTGGAGCAGAGACGCTCCAGTCCAGCTGTCTCAGTGAGCCCAGCCCCACCATCTAACTCCCAGTTACCCTACATATATGTGAAGAGGTCCCACCAAAATTGGCAGAGCACCCAGGCAAACCATCTGGATTAAATAAATGTGAATTGTTGTGTGGCACTGAGACTGCTATTTGTTATGTAGCATTGGTATATTAGTACTTAACTAAGTAATCCATCCCAACGTCTATCCATCCAGCCAATCAAACATCCATTGGTTCACTAAGACTGCTGTATCTTCCAGAGACAAAGACAATAGATTTTTAGTTTTGAATTGGCTTTTTATTCTCTCCCTCTGCTCCTATATGCTCTTCCCACTTGGCCCAATTTTTAAAAGTAGGTAGTCCAAAGGCTGAAAATAAGAAATTCTCTGTGCAGCATTCCAAGTTATCAGAATAAAAGGCACACTCGAAATCTAGCAAGTATTTTTTTAATGTTTACTTCTAGTAATAGATGGGAACTCTGTTAGAATCACATGCTTCCTTCTTCATTGTCTAAGTTATAGATGAGACTGACCTACAAGTAGGACCAGATTAAGGACACTCAGTTTTGGTACTCTTTGAGATAGTTCTAAGCCAACAATTTAATATAAAGGTTAACATATAGGTTGAATATATACCACACATAAAGCATAGTATAAAGTTTTGAG
Organism: Pedetes capensis; assembly: GCA_007922755.1. NCBI lineage: Eukaryota > Metazoa > Chordata > Mammalia > Rodentia > Pedetidae > Pedetes > Pedetes capensis. The sequence goes on along the minus strand of VMDO01006098.1, from coordinate 28,863 downwards.
AAAACAGAAATAAGCAAGACAAAATGGCTCCCTCTTAAAGATATATTAAGGGAAATGAAATGCAAACTACACATGATACTGTATTTTATCAGTTCTGTTATACACATTTTGGGCAAGTTTTCACATTTTGATATCAAGATGGGAGGGTAGCTTACTGGTAGAGCATGTGCTTAGAATGCATTAAGCTCTGTGTTTGATTCCTAGGAAAAAAAAAAGTCAAGATGGTATACCATAGTTTAGTTGGAAGTTGGGCTGGGATTTAGCTCAGTTGGTAGAGTGCTACTCTGCAGTCTCTGAGTTCCCAGGTTTGATTCCCAGCACCACAAAAATGGAAGAAGGGTGTGGCAATCCCAAAACAATTAGCCATTGAAAACTGTGGGGTGTATGCCTCCCGGTCTGACCTGGATGTTCTGACTGGCAGCGGGGTCACACACACAGATATTAAACACAATTCACTTGTGACCCTTGGATGAGGAGCAAGGACTCCTGGGGTCCTTGGGACACTGGCAAAGATGGGAGAAAGGAATAGCCTCGGGCACTTTGGCCTCTCAGGGACAAACACCCCTGTTGGTGGTCTCAGTGATCATGAGGAGAGAGTTCTTGCTTCATTGGTAATAAGATGGAGAGTGAGTTTTTTACTTGTTGATAATCATGGCAGGAGAGTGTTTTTTCCTCACCGAAGGTCTGGGCAAGAGAGTAGAGAGAGCTATTTCCTCAATGGTGGTCTGGGTGAAAACAGGGTCTTTCCTTGTTAGTGGTCGAAGGTCTGGGGGAAAAAGGGGAAAAAGTTGTTTCCTTGACAATGGTCTGGTGAGAAAAGGGTAGAGCTGCTGTAGTGCAGCTCCTTATATAGCTTGCCCACGGAATGGCCTGAGCCAATCAGCTTTGAGTCCAATTGTCCAATCAGGTTCGGAGTATTTGTGAAGGGTTTTGTACAAACGTCCAACCAAGTTACTTTCATTTTCCTTAGATTTAGCCGTTTTCCCAGTTTTGAGGTTTTTGCCAATTTCCTCCCAATTTCTCCCTACAAAAAACCCCATGAGGGTCACTATGAGTCAGACAGGACTCAGTGGCACCTAACAACAAGTTGGAAGTTAATGTTTTTTTCTTTTATTTCTCTGCTATTTATAAAGTAATGATACTAGTTATAATTGATAGAATCTTAGAGCCAACAGAATAAGGAAGTACATTCTATGATAACAGCATATGTATCATGTCATAGGATCAAAGAGCAAGAAGGCCTTACTTCTTTCTGATAATATAGGGGAAGACTTCATGGAGGAAGAAATTCATATGAGATGCCAAAACCATAAAGGATTTCTATAAGAAAGGGTGAGGCTAGGATAAAGACCACTGCACTGTAGGTCAATTTGTTTCTAAACTTTCTCTCATCAGGGAGTGATTTTATTACCTATCTCCTCACACATCCTATGTTATTGTTTAAAAGATTTTGTCACTGTAATATAAATTTTCATTTATTAAGAGGCACTTTACTTTTCAGTTTGATAGCAAAGACCATGTGTGACTATTAATCTGAGTTTCTAATCCAGTGAAATAATCAATATTTCATACTGAGTTATCAGTTTTGGTCAAAAACCGAGAAACTTCATATTTTAGTTAGCCTTTGATATTATTGGGCTGGGATTTAGCTCAGTTGGTAGAGCACTGCGCTGCAGTCTCTGAGGTCCCAAGTTCAATTCCCAGCACCACAAAAATGGGAGAAGGGCCTGGCAATCCACTCCCAAGGCAATCCCGAAACAGTCAGCCATTGAAAACCCTATGAGGGTCACTATGAGTCAGATACCGACTCAATGGCTCCTAACAACAACCTAACAATGATATTATTGTTCCAGGAAACTATTTAACTTCTATTAGGGTTTTTGAATTATGGACAAGAATTAGTCCTAGATGGGAACCATCATTCTATGTGAAAAGTGGATCATAAGAAAATACTTAGACATAAGACCCACAGATTGTGATTCTTAAGACATTTACCCAGTGCTTTGAGCCAATAAGAAAGAGTGAGAGAAATGAGATAGGAAAGTATAAGGGGGCAGCTCATGGAGGGTGCTGAATATCATACATAAGAATTTGGACTTTCACTGTAACTATCACTGAAGAAATCATTATTGAATTTAGTAGGATTAGTAATATGAATTTGGTTATTAAAAGAAGATATATATATATGCCAAAAAGAAAAACTGGAAGGTGAAATTTCCACAGAAGAACATAGACATGTCACAGTTCATATGCTCATCCACAGTGATGTAGCTGCCAACCAACCAAATTTGGGAGGAACCTATAAGCTTCCCTGTCAGATCTGGGATGCTTAAATGAAGGCTCCAAGGAAAGAATTATGCAACATCAAGAGCTTGAATTCTGAAGTCAGACCACCTGGGTTCATGTTCTGGCTCTTTTTCATTTAGCACTGTGCTCTTAGGCAAGTAAGTGAAGATTTTAATCTTCAATTTTCTTCTCTATAAACAGGAAAAATAATGTTATCAGTATTGGAAAATATTTGTTAAGATGGCAAAATAATTTTTGTAAGTTGTCTTGTATGTGCCTAGCAGGTCTTAGTTTCTTTCAGGCTTGCTTGGAAACTCATATGTCAAGAGACCTCATGGTGGTAGAACAATAAATTCAGTCTTCTCTCTTTCCACCATCTACTAAGATGCCAAACTGGCTGGTAATCAAGACCCTACAGAGAAAACATATGTTTCAGGCACCAGCTTTGTGTTGGCAACGGTCTGAATTAGACATGACAGTAAATAGGATGTGACAACTGGATCTGGTGTGGAGATTCAAGGAGGGTGATTTTCCTGGAGGACTTAACTGGAAGTTCACCTATTGCAAAAAAATGATCATTGTTGTTAATATATAAGGTTAGGGGTGAAGGGAAACAGAAGAAAATCCTGGATTCCTGGACAGGCTGAAAATGGGAAGCCTGAAGCATAAGAACTCACCACCCTGTTCATCAGATGGTGACTGTCTGATCACCACTATTCCACAAGTTTCCCCAGTAATTCTTTTTAATCATCCATCTTTGAAATTTACAATGCAGGAAATATTTTTTCCAAGGAACATGCTTAAATATATGCTGAACAATAATAATGAAACCTTACTGGTGTCATGTTATTTTGAACTATCTTAAGTGCTTTCACACTGATAATTTTATTTGCTTTGCACCATGATCTTGAGGAAAGTAAGATATTATTATCTCCCCTTTCCAAATGAGGAATCTGAAACTCAAAATGACACAAGGAGCTTACTAGCCAGTCATAGTTGGTAAGTGGAAAGGACCTCTATCTTTTGACTTAAATTTGAGACTACTAAATCCTTATCCTATATGAAGATTTGAAATTATTTTTCCAGTAGTCTATGATAGTCACAATCTATCCTCTGTTTTTGGAGAATTTTCTCCCTCTCATTTTACATTTTGTAATGCAACAGTTTTGTATCAGGTAACACTGTTTCTAGGGTCACAAGAGACTAATATTTACCATTTCTCATCATGGGTATGTTTGGGAGGTTGTTATGGAATATTGGCAATATTCCACTTTCTTCATCAGATTCAATCCAAGGATTTCAGAAGATGGAGACTGGAATTCATTGTCTAAATGAGATGAAGGTAGAATTATTAGACACTTTGTTAGGGCCAGATCTCTTTTTTGTTTGTTTTTATTTTCACATCTTAGTTCGGGGCACCCTCTTATCTTTATAGACTAAGATGTCAGTTATAACCCAATTCATTCCCTTCTCTTTCCTTTTCTAGGGCCTATCAAATATACTACAACCTAATGTCCTTCATAAGAAACAAAACTACCCTGTCTGGTTCAAAGTGTTTCACATTTCTTCCATGTTGCTCAGCCTTGCATAACCATTTTGAGGTTTACTTCTGCCTTCCTTATTTTCCTTCTCATTTTAAACAGGAAATCACCCCTCAGAAAACCATGGGTGAAGAAAAACAATTTAATGAAATGATATGTAGGACATTGCAGCTTTTTGCAAAAACCTCAGAGCTGTGAGCTAAGGATGTAGTTCAGTGGTAGAGCACTTGTCTAGTGCACTGTTTGAACCCTAGAACCAAACCAACCAAAAACAAAACCAAAAATGAACCAAAAACAACAACAACAACAAAAAAAAAAAACCCCACAAACCAGGAAGAAAAAAATAACCCTAAGTGCTCTTATTCTAGGACTTTTATTATAGAGTAAAGCATTTTATTATAGTTGATGATCGGGCAAATCAATGCTTTAATGTTTTTAAAGGACTGCTTTGATTACCTCTACTGTGTAACAAACCATCTCCCATCTCAAAATTTAGTGGCTTCATACGATAACCTTTTGTTTTCTTATGATTTTGCACCACATATAGTTCTTCCACTCTCCATTGCATAGTCCCTTAGGTAGCTGCAGAGGTCCGGAGGCTTGATTGGGGCAGGGATGTTCATGTTCAAGATAGCTTCTGTTCTGGGTTGAAGAGTGAATCCCAGAAGTTCATGCTGACCTAGAACCTCAGAGTGCTGCATTTTGGGGGAAAATGATCTTTGCAAATACCATTAGTGAAAATGAGGTTGTACTGGATTAGCATAAATCCTAATCTAATCTGATTGGTGTCCTTATAAGAAGAGGAGAGTAAGACACAGACATGCACAGAGATAACACCCCGTGATAATGGAGAATGACTGAAGTGATGTGGCTGCGAGCCAGGGATTGGTGGTCACCGCCGGAAGCTAAAAGAGGCAAGGAGTAGATTCTCCTGGAGGACCTCCAGGAGCAACTAATCTCGCCAACATACCTTGATTTTGGATTTGAAGCCTCTAAAATTGTGAGAGAATACATTGCTATCATTTTAAGTCAGCCGGTTTGTGGTGCTTTGTTACAGTCCCAGGAAGTGCATAGATTTCTTTGTACGTTTAGTTCTCTAACTGAGATGGCTGGAAGAGCTGGGGCCTGACTATCCCTCTCTCTGTGCTCTCTCTACCTGCCCCTGATGTGGTCTCTCCACCAGGTGCTTGAGACTTTTTATGAGGAGGCTTAAAGTTCCAAGAGGGTGAAAGTGGAAGCTTCCAGGCCTCTTATGCGATAGGCCCAAGGCTATCACTGTTTGACTTTCACCATATTGTACTGGTCAAGGCATATTACAGGGCCAGCTCAGATTCATGAAAGAAAGGAGACTCCACCTGTTGATAGAGGAAAGGCAGGCACCCACAGGGTTGGGAGGAACTGTGGGTTTCCCGTTTTTGGAGTTAGTCTACAATAAGCATCATGGCTACTGAGTTTGAATGAACATTTTATCACATTTTAGAACCTCTTAGTGTGTCATTATATTGGCTCAATAAGACTCTTATCACTGATAGTCTTTTGATTTTTCAAGTCATGCCTTTGAATGTCAGCCATGCCAATACTCCACATTTACCCTTACAGCTGACAAGAGGCAGTCCAGCAAGTGGCCCATGTTGAGGTGCCAGGATCTAGGGTGCAGCAGGAAAGCAGGTGAAGTTACCTAAAGGAAAGGCATTGTGGTATTCTTTGCGGAAGAAATGATGTTTTTTGTTTTTTTTTTTTTTGGTGAGGGAATTCTGACTACAGACTATACCGCTTTCTAGCCTAGGGTTCATAGAATGAGGGTAGCTTTCTAGGAAAGATGGTCTCTGTTTACCCTAATCCAGGCAATGCATGTGAACAAGTGAAATGAGAAAAAGTAGCTATAATAATAAAAATTAACAGCTGAAACTTGACTTGAGAGATTTATGGGCCATAGCTATTAAATTTGAATTGGTTTGATTTTAAATCTTTGCTCTTCCCACTATATTTTTTCTACTATTGAAATAGTAGAAGAACATGGAAGATGGATTTAAAAAAAATAAGGAAAATGCAACTTAATATGATTGAGAAAATGGGATGATATTTCAAGGTAATGAAATAGTTTCTCCTGTTCAAGCAACTGGATGTTTTCTCTTTAAAATATTTTTATTATGTGATATCTGATAAATACAAAAGAATAGATAACAAAGTTATGGAAATTATCAATCATGCTGGCAATATACATTCCTGTGAACCCAATACCAAACTTAAGAACTAGATCATTGACATCAGTGCATCAGTCTTCTTCTCCCTCCCTATCTCCATCCAGAAGGTATCTATCTGGTCTTTTCTAACCACAACTCTAGATTTCATTCTGCACTTATTTGGCAACTAGGTCTTCAGATTTGAACCAAAAAGGGAAATCTAAGTTGACTCCTAGTTAATTCTAAAATGCTTTTCTGGTTGGTAGCTTATCAACTCACCTGCTTCTTGTATATACTATGAAAGTGTGGTGCTTGTGTGATGAGCAGCCTGTAGAGGCAGTAATGACTTCATGAGCGTGGCAGGTTTGTGGGATAATGGCCTCAAAGTTAACCAGATGTCGTGGTTTCTTTCTCATGATCCTAGATGAGCATCAGGAGCCCAGGGACTTTCCAAAAGACTTTCTTCTCCTGCTTTCAATTTGGACTACTTATTTATCTTTTCCTGCTTGAATGTCTGTGTCAGCTGCCCTGGGACTCTAGCCTGTGGTTTCTGGAAGTCTGCAGAGCCCAAGTTCTTCAGGGCAGAAAATGTGGCAACTGTGGAATTGTAGCAGCCTCAGTGTGTGAACTACTTTGCATAATCTGTTTCCCAAGAATACAGTCAAAGTATATAAAAGCCTTTTCAGGAAAATGTAAAATCTCAAAGGTAAAGATCCCTAGTAGGATACATTTACTGTTGAATTACTGGTACTTAGGGGCAAATAAATCATGCAATTTATGTCATGATCACTGTCATTGCAGAAAATGCATTTTTTCCTACCTGGAAAAGTTTTATTTCATTTCCCTTCTACCACAGTAAAAGTAGACCCACATGGACTTCTTTCTTTCTTTCTCTCCCTTCCTCCCTCCCTTCCTTCCTTTCTCTTTTTGGTGCTGTTGGTATGTGGAAGATTTCATACTAAAGAGCAATGATATCTGTACTACCTCCCTGCTCCAATTCCCTAGAGTCCGCCACTTTTAACAGTTCCTATTTTTAGTTCTTCTTGTGTCTACTTTGAGATTTTAAATAATATGCTACTTCTTGATTTGTCAATAATGTTCACTTACTTGTCACTCTCCAATTTTGATATGACTTTAGTCTCTTAGGAAATGAATACAAATTTCCTTGCCAGTTGCTTCTCAGCTTTTGATCTTTGGAGGTTGGCGTGGCCATGGGCTGAGTTCTTAGGCCTTTCCTCTTTAGACCTCTACTTACTGCATACATAACCTCTTCCAATGCCACAGCTTTAAATATCATCTGTAGACTGAGGGCAACCGAATGAACATCTCCAGCCTGGTCCTGTCTTATGAACACCATTCTCAGTTATCCTGCTACTTACATGCCCTGTCAGTTTGGAGATATATAATAAGAATCTCAACCTAACACATCCAAACCTGAGATCCAGACGTCACCCCAAACATGCTCCTCCCTCAAGCTACTCCATCTTAGATAATGGCAACAATATCCGTGCAGTTACTTAGGCCCAAAATCTTGCCATCATCCTTTACTCCTGTATCTGAAGGCAAGGCCTTTTAAGTCCACTTTTACATCCAGCATTAGACTTCTCCCCTTCCCTCACCTTTCCCTCCAGGTCCCAGCCACTGTCATCTCTTCCTGAGATCACTGCAATAATCTGAACAGTTCCCCGCTTCAGTCACCTTCAGCCACCTTTTCATTACCTTCAGTCCCTTCTTAACACAGCAGTCACAGTGATCTGCTAACACCCAGGTTATCTCAAGTCTCTCCCCTATCTAAATCCCTCTAAGTGGCTTATTTCTCTCAGAATAATAGCCAAAATCTCTTCTGTGCCCTACCAGGCCCCATGTGACTTGGTTCACTCTCTGCAAGCGTTTAGCCACTTGTACAGTCAAAGGGAACACAGTCCACATAGGATCATCCTCATTCTGACTCCAATCACAAGATCAGGAAGTTGCCCAAACCCCTCTCAGTTTTGAGAATTCTCTAGAAGGACTCACAGAGCCTGCCAAAGTCCAGTGTAGTCACAGTTATGGTTTATGACAAGGAGAAGATACAGACTGAAATCAGCCAAAGGATGAGACAAATAGGGAAGAATCCTAGAGGGTACCAAACGAGGAGCTTCCATGTTCAGAGCTTACCTTGTTGATGTATGACGGCATGCACAGAGTATTGTCAGTCATTGATGCTCTCCTAAACTTTGGCTCTGAGTCTGTTGCTGCCAGTTTTTCTTAAGGTTCCAGCACATAGGTACAGTGGACTGCCCTTGTAGCTGGTCTGCTTCCAGCCCTTCAAGGAGGTCACCATGATACCACATGGCCCAATCCCCACCCCCCCATACACACTATATTGTTACTGTCTGCTTGATCCAAGACCCTAGGTAAAGACACTACCACCAGACATGACACTCCAAGGGCTTAGAGATCAGAAACCAAAGGCAAAGTCCAAGCCTCTTTTTGGGCCAGCGTAGATTCTTTACTGCACACTCTGACCTCCTCATATCTTGTCCCTCACTTCCACTGATGGACTGGCCTGCTCTTCACACACTCCCAGCTCACCCCTACCTCTAATCCCTTGCACTTCCTGGAACATATTTCTTCCCAATATGCATATGCTTCCCTCTCTCCCACCTTGGGAGTCATCTCAGCGAGACAGAACTGGGATTTAAATCCAGGAAGCCTATCCCTAAAGCCCCCACTATTAATTAATACACTATCCAACCTCCAGTCAAGTTGTTAGCACTACATTTTGTTCTATGATAGTATTGCAATTCTTCATGAATAGATTCTTAAAGTCCGGACCATCATCTGTTTTTACACCGTGTTTTAGGATCATCGTCTCTTTTTGCAGCTTTAAACTCATGGTGCTTCTGCCAGTCAGTAGAGACTGTTCCTGGCTACTTTTCCCTTGGTGCTCTCTTTGCTGCTACCCAACTCTTGCTTTTCTAATCCTGGAGCCTGGCAAGGCTGTAGTCAAAAAAGCCAATTTTTCCTCCATGGTGCTGTCCAGTGGGATTCTTCTCCCATCTCATTCCCTGTTATGGAGCCTACTGCCTTTTGATTGGTATCTCAAGTGTGGGGGAAGTGTGGCAGAAAGAGGGCAGAGTGAGGTAGGGTGGGCAAATGCCAGTCCTCCATCTCCCATCTTGAATTGGAATCCTGCAGCAAATACATTTCTGAACTTGTTTTTAAAATGAGAATCTGGAGGAAAAAAAGGAAAAGAATTAACACTTAATAAGAGGCTTACCAGGGGCTGGGATTTAGCTCAGTTGGTAGAGAGCATCTCTGCAGTCTCTGAGATCCCGAGTTCGATTCCCAGCACTGCAAAATGGAAGAAGAATGTAGCAATCCACTCCCAAGGCAGTCCCGAAACAGTCAGCCATGAGTCGGACACAACTCAGCAGCGCCTAACAACAACAATAAGAGGCTCACCATGTGCTAGACACTGTAAAAACTTCTCACATAACAGCTAACTGAATCTTTTAGTCTCCTTTCATATGTAGATAGATCATATGTGAATACGTGGATTTCGGTTTTATATGAGGAAACTGGGGTTTTCTTAGAGAAGTTAAGAAACTTGTCCAACGTTACAGTCTAAATGGCTAAAAGTCTAACAAGGGAAGGGGAGAGGATTTTAAATGCTCAAAATTTCCTTCAGCCCACTCCTACTGTGTGCTATATGGGACCTCCCACTGCTCTCTCACAGGAGTGACCCAGGACAGAAGACATAGCATAACTATAGTTCAGGAAGATTTAAGCATGAGGTCTGCTTGGATCTTGCTTTCAGCCTCCTGGAGCATTCATTAGCACATGGACAAGCAGTGGCTCTGTGTCTTCAAGTCTTGCAACCCTAAATAGAAGACATGTGTCCTTGCATTTATTGTCTTGATGATGGTAGAGTTCATTTTTAAAGTGATGAAAACTGGTGGGATATACCTATGTACTCCCAAACTCCAATATTTCCTGAAATAATTACATAAAATGATTAATGTGTACACCTTTTAAAAAGGCCTGAGAATAACTACTGATACACACATGGTTTAAAATTTACTGGTTAGACTATTGTTCAAACTACCATAAAATAGATTAAAAAGCCCTATAAATCCCTAAAAATAAGGCCAAATATTCTCATTCCTAAAGATATTCTGCAAGTTCTTGAAGGCAGCTATGATGAACAAAGTCCTGGAACCTGGGAAAATAGTTCCCTGAATGCCTGACTGCTTCCCAGAAGGTCCAGTTGGCATGGAAGAGGTCTTTCTTACCACACAACAGGAGCTATAGGAGCAAAAACAATGAATTTGAGAAAACTCTTTAGGCAATTGCAGAACGATATTTTGTAGAAAACACATTAAAGTAGGTTCTGATCCATCTGGGGAAAGTGAATTACCTTTGTGTTTCTTTAGAAATTAAAAGTAAGTCCTTTTGCAAATGGAAAAGAAAGATGCATAAATGATAAGGTTCACTGCTTCCCAAAGAGCTCTATTGCCAAGCAGAAAATGTGCTGGAATTACTTTAGGAAGGCTGGTTGTCTGCTTTTCTGTGCTTTGGTCTAAATGAACTAATATAAAAATGTTCCTGATTTAGACTGTGGCGGTCTCCAGTTTACAGAGGTATTGAGTTCCCCAAATTAGATTCTAATCCACTTGTTTAGAAATAAGAGTGCATTTCCCCAGTGAAACAATCTTATAAATGATGATTACAGCCCCAGGTCAGCACACAAAACTCTATTTAACTCCCAGTCTTCCAAAGAGAATGTCATAAATCAGTGTTTTTCAATTGAAGGCCACAACCAATTAGTGGGCCAAAACTATAGACTGAATGTTTGGTGTTGTTATATGCCAAGTTGAATCTGACTCATAGTGACCCTATGTACAACTGCGCCCCACATGGCACTGTCAGTGCTTCCCTACCAATCATGGGGTTTTCAATGGCTGTTTTGGGAGTGAGCTGCCAGGTCCTTCTCCCGTTTTATGTGGTGCCAGGGATCAAATTCAGGACCTCAGAGAGCACAGAGCAGCACTTTGCCAACTGAGCTAAAAGTTTATGTCCACCAAATTTGAATGTTGAGACCTAATCCCTAGTGGGATAGTGTTTGGAGGTGGGATCTCTGGGAGCTGATTTGGTCATAAAGGGAATTAACACCCTTATAAAAGAGTCATCAGAGAACTCCATGCTCCTCTTGCTATGTGACAACACAGCCAGAAAACTATTGTCTAGAAACTTGGAAGTGGCCTCTCACCTGACATCAACTGCCAGCACTCTGACTGGGGACTTCTAGCCTCCACTACTGGGAGAAATAAATGCCTGATTTTTATAAGCCACCTACTCTATGGTTTTCTGTTACATCAGCCTGAATGGACTGTTGTTGTTAGGTGAAATCAAGTCGGTGTCCGACTCATATCAACCCTACATCAACAGGTGAAACACTATTGTCAGTGCTTCTCTGCTATTCCTAGGGTTTTCAATGGCTGACTGTTTTTTGGGAGTGGGTTGCTGGGTCCTTCTCCCAAGCCTACAGCACCTGGTGTCCCAGGCGGGTCTCCTATCCAAGTACTACCAGGCTTGACCCTGCTTAGCTTCAGAGATCTGACAGGAAGCCACAACAGTACAGCTGTAGGTTGAATGGACTGAGACAGTCGTAAAAGCAATTTAGTGAGTGATGGCAACATTTTAAAAATAATGAAATAGAACAGAACAGAAGACCAAATGATCAGAGTACATTGCAGGAAAGAAGGATAGGTACTGTTTGGCGGAGGTCTGTGTCTGTTGTGTATGTATGTAAAAAACAGCAATAGGCTGAGATTCTCTACTGAGTAACACGTTTCCCTGCAAAACTCTTCCAGAATCACAGTCTAGGTGCCAGGGTTACATTTCTACAGATGCCCTGGGTTTCAAGTGACTTGAATAACTCCTGTTAAACATTGTCGAGATGCTGTGAGTGCATGCGAGTGTTTGTGCGTGAGTGCCGCAGGAAAAGCTAGGTTGACATGGAGGGAGAGGAAGCCTAGGAAAGTGTTACCTGAGACTGACAAGTAATGCCTAGAGTTCTAGAGTGAGAGTCAGAAAACTTTTCTACAGCCTGTGAGCTAAAAACGGCTTTTCCACTGTTAAAAAATTGTTTGAAAAAAAAAAAGAAAAAAGAAAAAGGAAAACCAGATGTGGTGGTACATGCTTATAATCCCAGCACTTGGGAAGCGGAGGCAAGGGGATTGTGAGATTGAGGCCAGCCTGCCTGGGCTACCTAGTGAGACCTTGTCTCCAAAAGCAAAACAAAACACAAAAATGAAGATGGGGAGGAGGAGGAGGAAGAGGAAGAGAGGAAGGAGATAGAGACCACATGTGGTTTGCAAAGTTTAAAATATTTGCTGTTTGCCCCTTTGTAAGAAAAGTGTTCGAAATCCCTTTTCTATGGAAACAAGGAGCAACTAATAACCAGTACATTACCTAAAAACTGGCGTAGTTTAAGGTGGAGTCTAAACATTAAGCCAGAAGGATAATCGTAAATCCTCCCCCTGTGAAACCAGAAAGGATAAAGAGTAAGGGTGAACCTTAAATGTTCTCCCCAGGAGAAGACTGAGTGGCTAAGAGGACATGACTCAGGCTGACCTTGACTTCTCACTAGCCACAATAAATCCCAGAAGCAAAATGTTGAGGAAAAATTCTTGTGGTTGGGAATTTTATGCCAGGTAAATTATCTTCTGAGAGCAAAGGTGAAATAAAGCATTTTCTGACATAAAGGTTTTATAATTTTCCAAATAAGTACTCAGCAAGAGAAATGAGAAACTTCAGGGGAAGCTGGGTTAAAAGAAATAATGGAAAGTCCAAAATTTGTTTAAATGTGTTATAAAATCAAGCTATTATTTAAAATTAACTTTAAAAAATAAAATAGAGTTTAACCTTAAAAATATTTTAAAATCTTTTTATAAAACAAGTAAATCAGCCAAGAATAATGGCTCACACCTATAATCCCAGCAACTAAGGAGATGGAGCAGGAAGATTGTAGATTCAAAGCCAGAGGCAGCCTACATATAACTTAGTAAGGCCCTGCCTCAAGATAAAAAATTTACAAATGGGTGGAGGGTGAAGCTTAATGGTAGAGCACTTGCAAAGCATGCATGAGGCCTTGGATTTAACCCTCAACTATGGGAACCAACCAACCAAACAAACAAACAAGTACATCTATAAGCCTAGGAAACAATCACATGATGAGAACAAGTGCTGAATGATAATATGCTAAGATTCTTATGGTAATTGAGAGGACTGTGAAATATGGAATAACTTTGGGCTACATCAGAAAATTATATGGTTAAATATGTATATTCTTAGCAATTAAAAAAACTGAAACATAATCTACTATTTCCAAGTTATTGGAGACGAAGAAAGAAAAATGATGACTTAAGCCCATGTATAAAAACAGTGGAACTCAGTTCAAAGATGGAAGTCAAGAACACTGACTAGTTCTGCGCTGCTGTTTTAGGAGGTATGTATGGGAAGGGGCCGGGCTGGGATCTAGCTCAGTTTTTAGAGCTCTGCTCTGCAGTCTCTGAGGTCCCAAGTTCAATTCCCAGCACCTCAAAAATGGGAGAAGGACATGGCAATCTACTCCTGAGGCAATCCTGAAAACAATCAGCCATTGAAAACCCTATAAGGGTCGCTAAGAGTCAGACATGACTTGCCAGCACCTAACAACAACATGGGAATGGGCCAGCTGAAGGACACATCTGAGTGAATGTGACTTCCCCAGTCTTCCTGTGTCTTTCTAACATTACTGAAGGTGAGGAGGATGGAGGCCATCCATGGGAAGCTCAAAAATCAGTAAGCCTGAGATGTATTTGACTGAGTAAGTGCTAAGTTTTCTTTCTTTCTTTTCTTTGGAAGATAGACCTGGATCCACACAATCCACATAATGCTGCTATTCAGTGAGCATATTATTCAGGTTTGATATAAAGATCCTGGGAACTAAAATTCTTGCTGAGTTATTATTAGTCAGTCTCTCCCCTCCCCTCTCCTTCTCTTTCTCCCTCTCTCTCCCCCTCTCCATTTCCCTCTCCCTATTTGTACCTACATTGCAGATATTCCAACGTACTGTTACAAATCCTGGATCCTGGGAGGCAGGACCTAGATCATTCTCTTACATGCCAGTTTAGGGGTTTTCCAATGTCAGGGCTGGGCACAGTCCTTCTTGTAGGAGAACAAAGTCATCCAACAAAAGGTGGGAAAAATTTTAAAAAGAATTAGAGAAAAATAGTCATAAGCAGAAAACCCAAAGAAACTAGAGATAGTAGGAGAATCTTAAAAGATGGGAGGAAGAAACTACAAATTAGTTTCAAAGATGCAAAATCAAACAAAAGAGTCCTAAGCAGAAATAAGCAAAGCTGTACGTAGTGAGATATATTCTATATTTAAAGAATATCATCTACAACCTAGTATCCTATACCTAGCAAAAATATCTTTTAAAAATGAATGCAATAAAGACATTGTCTTAGTTTTGTTTTGCGGTAACTGAATACCACAGACTGGGAGACCAAGAACGAAGGGCTGCATCTGGTGAGAGCCCCTTGCTGTATTGTAACATGGTGGAAAGCATCATGTGGGCAAGAGACAAAAGGGGGCCAAAATCATTCTTTTATAAGGAAACTACCCCTTTGATAACAAACCCACTCAAATGATAACAGCCCTTATCTACCCTCATGACCCCATCACGTCTTAAAGGTCCCACCTCTCAATGCTGTTGCATTGGGGATTAAGTTTCTAACACATAAACTTTGGGGCCACATTAAAACCACACCAGAAACTGAATGTGGTAGGGTACACCTGTAATCCCTGCTCAGAAGGCTGAGGCAGGAGGATCGTGAATTTGAGGCTGGGCTACATTGCAATTGTTGTTGTTGTTAGGTGCCGTCGAGTCGGCACATATCTGACTCATAGCAACCGTCATAGGGTTTTCAATGGCTGACTGTTTTGGGATTGCCTTGGGAGTGGATTGCCAGGTCCTTCTCCCATTTTTGCAGCACTGGGAATGGAACTCAGGACCTCAGAGACTGCAGCACAGTGCTCTACCCACTGATCTAAATCCCAGCCCACATTGCAATACCCTATCTCAAAACAAAGAAAAACTCATATCCAACCAAAACAAAGCTATAGCAAATATTTTTAGAGCAAACACAAACTGAGCAACATCACATCAATGGAAGTACTATGAACTATTTTTGAAATATAGAAATATGATCCCAGATCACAACTCAGAGAAGTGACACAGAATGAAGAGCGATAAAAAGGCAACCACATAGGTAAAGTTAAATAAGTGTTGACAGGATGAAGCAATTATGATAGCATTTGAGGGGTTTACAATCTAAAGAGAATTAAAGTATACAACAGTAATAACACAACAAGGAAACATGGTTAAGAGTAAAGTGTTTTAAAATGTTGGCATTGTGCGGAAATCAGAAATGAGTCTAAAATTAGATTTTGATAGAACAAGTGTGGATACTGCCAACTCTAAGATAATTTCAGTGATTAATAAGAGGGTATATAGCTTCTAAAATAACAGAAAAAAAAGTTAGAATGAAAAATTAGCAGTGGGTACAGAGTTTCTGTTTGGGATGATAAAATAATTCTGGAAATGGATAGTGATGGTGATTGTACAACATTGTGCAGATACTGGATGCCATTATAATTCATTTTATATTATGTACATTTTATTTAAAATACATACATATATACTAGTAAATAAATAAATAAATAAATAGAAAGAAAGAAAGAAAGAAAGAAAGTACAAAAAAGGAGAGGCAGAATCAATCATAAGCACATAGTAGAAAGGAAGTTTAACTCTAATCAACACATTTGGTAGACTACATGCTTCAATGAAAAGAAAAAGACTATAAAATAGGGCTGAAAAAAGAAAGCCCAATTATAAGTTTATTTCAAGAGACCAAAGAGAATATAGATGGAAAAATACTCCATGCAACTACTAAACAAATAAATCCTGGGATGATGTTGTTATGTCCTGTCTAATCAGGTCTGACTCATAGCAAACCTATGTACAACAGAACGAAACCCTCCCCAATACTGTATCATGCACACAATTTTTTTTATGCTTAAGCCCATTATTGTAGTCACTATGTCAATTCATCTAAGTGAGGCTCTTCCTTTTTTTGTTGACTTGCCACTCTCCCAAACATGATGTCCTTCTCCAGGAATTGGTCCCTCCTGACATGTCCAAAATATGTAAGACAAAGTCTAGCCATCCTTGCTTCCAAGGAGCACTCTGGTTTCATTTCTAGGACAGATCTGTTGGTTTTTTTGGCAGTCCATGGTATATTCAATATTCGTCTCCAGCACCATAATTCAAAAGCATCAATTCTTTTCTTGTTTCTCTTATTCAATATCCACCTTTCATAAGCATATGATGCAACTGAAAATACCACGGCATGAGTTAGGAACACCTTTGTCTTCAGTGTGACATCCTTACTTTCAACACTTTAAAGAGGTCTTTTGCAACAGCTTTTTCCAATGCAATGCATCTTTTATCTTATTTATCTTGACTGTTGTGTTGATTATAGAACCAAGTAAAGCAAAATCTTGGACAACTTCAACCTTTTTTCCACCTATCATGAAGTTGCTTACTGACCCACTTATAAGGATTTTTGTTTTCTTGATGTTGAGATGTAATCCATACTGAAGGCTGTTTTCTTTGATTTTCATGGGTTAATGTTAAATCCACTTCAGTTTCAACAAGCAAGGTTGTATTACCTGCATAACGCAGGTTGTTAATGAGTCTTCCTTCAATCCTGATGCCACATTCTTCTTCATAAAGTCCTGCTTCTCAGATTATTTGCTCAGCATAGAGATTGAAAAGGTATGGTGAAAGGATAAACCCTGAAGCACACTTTTCCTGACTTTAAACCAGGCAGTATTTCCTAGTTCTGTTTGAAAGACTGTCCCTGGTCCATGTAGATTCTTCATGAATACAATTAGGTGTTCTGGTATTCCCATTCTTTGAAGTATTATCCATAATTTGTCATGATCTGCACAGTCAAATACCTTTGCATAGTCAATAAAATATAAATAGACATCTTGTATTCTCTGCCTCTGGCCAATATCCATCGCACATCAGCAATGATGTCCCCTGGGATGACTATGTGAATATCAAAGTCAACTTTAAAACAAAAAATAGTACTGGAGAAATAAAGATTTAATTCACTTCAAGGATGTGATCATTCTAAATTTGGATTTACTTACATAGAACCCCAAACTATAACAGCACTAACATGGCATCATTATATAAAGTAAAATTTGAAAAAAATTAAGTGATGCATCCATAATTGCAATGGTCACTTTAAATATAACTTTTAAAATCACAGGTAGAATAAGCAGGCTCAAAATAAAAAAAAAGCCCATCAATAACTGTATGGAATATTTGAAATATATCATTAATAAATTTAATATAATGGATATATATAGTAAGTTGCTTCTCAAAACTACAGAAAGCACATTCTTTTCAAGTACATAGAATATTTATAAAAGCTAATATACATTTGGCCATAAAGCAAGGTTCCAGAAATGTCAGATTATTAAATCACATAGAGTAGTTTTCCAACCACAATGGAATTAAGCTAAAAACCACAAGATTACTAGGGAATCCCCATACATTTAGACAGAACACATTTTTAAATAAACCATGGGTACGAGGAGATGCATTTTGTTCAGAATGATGATGAAAATGTGCCATGTTAAAATTTATTGGATGCAGCTAAAAGTCTAAAAAAAAAAAAGAAAAAGAAAAAAAGGCTTAAATTGAAGCATTAATCCTGTATTTTAAGAAGTTAGAAAGTATACTATAGGAAATAATAAAAACAAAAGCAATAAAAGCAGAAATCAATGAAATAGAAAGCAAATATATAATAAAGGAGATCGACCAAGCCAAGAGTTGATTCTTTGAAAGGACTCATAAAATTTAATTTCCCTGGTAAGATGAACCCATTTTTTTAAAAAGAGAGAAGGTGTACATAACCAACCTTAGGAATGAAAAAAGGTCATCTTTACTAATATAATAGGGATTAAATGATAAGAGAATATTCTGAAGAATTACCTGTTTATAACAAACTTGAATACTTAGATGATGTGGAAAAATTCCTAGAAATATACAATTTACTGAAAAAGGCATGATAGTATAGAAAACCTGAATATTTCTGAACATTAAAAAATTGAATAGTTATTAAAATCTCACCACAAAGCAAGACATCAGGGTCAGGTAGATTTACTTGTGAGTTCTATCAACCATTACAGAATAAATAAAAATAATCTTATACTTTTCTAGAAAATAGGAAAAGTGGGAACATTTGCTAATATATTTTAGGTGGCAAATGAAATCTTGATATCAAAATTTTACAAATGCAGTGAAAAATAAAAATTATAGACTCATTTCACTTATAAGCACACATGCAAATATCTTAAAACACTAGCTAAGCAAGTCAAGCAACATATAAGAGTGACATGCCTTACTCCAGTAGGGTTTATTCCATGATTGCAAGGTGGTTTACCAAATACTAACAATGTAATTTGCCAATTAATAGAATAGAGGAAAAAAATGGCTGATCATCTAGACAGATGCAAAAAAGGTGTTTGATAAAACATCCATTCATCATAAAAAGTCATCTGTGTACATTGTCCAGTTGGAGAAATGACTTTTTAAAACATTCATGTTGCATTGTATCTCAGTTTCCACTGGATTGGGCTAAACTGAGTCCCTCTCTTATACTGCTTAGAAATCTTGTCCTTTGAATCTGTCTTCTGCCCAGACCTTGCAGATCCCCAAGGGACTCAGCCTGGGCCTCCAGAACTTGGCCATCTTGGAAGTGCAGATGCATTTCCTTTGCTCTTCTCTGCATATATTCTGCCACCTTTAAGAACGTGTCTTTCAATTCTTTTCATTTTTTTTGTTGTTGTTGTTTTGTTTTGTTCTCTACAGGCTGGAAGGGACTATTTAGTCTGCCTCTATTTCTTTAGGCAGAAAGAAGGCTGTAATTTATAGGCAACTTACTGTCAGAGAAAATTCCCACTAGGAACCACAGTCCCCTTTCTCTGGCCCAGGATTTTTCTCTCCAAGCTTCTGTTTCTCCCAGGATTGCTGGGCCAGGGAAAAAATGGCCATGGTTAATATACAGAAACTGCAGGTCACCCCACCAATGGCAGCTGTCCCAGGAGAAAAGCCCTTTTCAGCCTCATTAAATGGTTTGGCTCCTTTCCTTTTCACTGTGTGGATTACTTTTGTGAGTCCAAAAAATCATTAATGAAAATATTCTTAGTGTTGGTAACAAAAAAGTCAACACAATTGATCATTTTGGCAGGTTTTATAGGCCCTCTTTTAAAGTTCAAATACTCCTGATGACAGGTGCATCCTTCAGTTGAATTAATACACAAATCATTAAGAACTCAGGTACCAAAGTGAGCCACCTCTTCATTTTTAGGCCAATGACTCAAGCTTTAGTGTGCATTGAAATCACCCAGAGGGCTTGCTAAAGCACACTACTAGGTGGGCCCTTCCCTCAACAATTCTGACTCAATAGGTGCTATGGATTGAACGGTGTTCTGCCTTCATGTGTTGAAGCTCTACTCTGCAGTGTGACTGTTTGGAGCTAGGGCTTCAGGGTAATTAAGGTTAAATGAGGTCATAAATGTGGGGGTCCTCATCTGTATTCTTATCAGAGAAACAATCAGGCATCCTGTAGTGCATGCCTGTAATCCCAGCAGTTCTGGGATCTTGAGTCTGAGGCCAGAAATAG
This sequence comes from Pedetes capensis, assembly GCA_007922755.1. Classification (NCBI taxonomy): domain Eukaryota; kingdom Metazoa; phylum Chordata; class Mammalia; order Rodentia; family Pedetidae; genus Pedetes; species Pedetes capensis. The sequence goes on along the minus strand of VMDO01006098.1, from coordinate 9,054 downwards.
TTGTATAACTTAGTGAGACCCTGTTCCAAAATTTAAAAAAGAAGTTCCAGGGGTTTGAGAATCAGGCTTAGTGGTGGGGTATTTGCCTATCAAAACCCTGAGTTCAACCCCCCAGTACCATGGGAAAGAGAGAGAGAGAGGCAGACAGACATGAGAGTTCTCTCTCCCCAAGTGCAAACAAATGAATGGCCACGCGAGGGCACAGTGCACAGGTAATTAGCTGACTACAGGCCAGCTAGAAAGGCCTCACCAGAAGCCATTCCTGATGGCACTTTGATCTTGGACTGCCAGCATCTAGAACTATGAGAAAATAAATTTCTAAGGGCTCAGCCTTTAGGTCTACCTAAAGCCGTACCACTGTGGCGTCTGATCCTGTCAGATCTCAGGAGTGAAGCAGGGTGGGGCTTGCTTAGTACTTGGATGGGAGACCACCTGGGAACACCAGGTGCTGTAGGTTTGGGAGAAGGACCCAGCAACCCACTCCCCAAAATAATCAGCCATTGAAAACCCTATGAATAGCAGAGAAGCTCTGACAAAGTGTTTCACCTGTTGTACGTAGGGTCGCTATGAGTAGGACACCAACTTGACAGGACCTAACAACAACAACAAGGGGTTTAGGTCAGTTGGCATAGTGCTGGCCCTAAATTCAATACCCAGCACCCTAAAATGAATGAATGAAAAATAGAATAAAAAAGTTTTTGTTGGTTAAGCCCCTCAGTTTGGGGTTTTCTGTTGTGGCAGTTCCTGCTGACTAAACAGTAGGTCCAAGGTGGGGTCTGAGAATTTTCATTTGCAACAAATTCCTGGGTGCTGCTGCTGCTGGTCCAGTGACCACCCTTTGAGAATCATTGTTTCGGAAAGTGCTTCCATTGCCCACTTGTTAGCTGTTCGGCTTTAGTTGCTCCTTAGATGTCTTTTTTCAGACCTCTTTTATTCTATCCCTTTGGGATTTAAATGCTGATCTTGGGCTCTTAAGAATAACCAGATCCAGCTGTTTGCCTCTATGCTCCTTCCCTTCATAGAATGCCCTTCTGTCTCTTGTCTCCTTCTCCCTGGATGATGGGAGAAGAAACCATAAGATTTTGGTGTCACATTGTTGACATATGGAGTTATCAGTGAAAGTGGCAATGATTGATACTGTATCTTTTTTCTAATATGAAGTAGAGAATTTAGGTTTCTTATCTGGACATGAGCCAGATGTAATTTTTAAGTTATATAAAATTAAATACACACATGTTCTGGCAATAGGAAAGTTAAATGCTGCTCAGAGATGGATGAGGGCATTAGATCATAATTTATACCTGATTCTGGTTTTATTTCTGACTGGTATTTTGGATTTGCTCTGTCAAATGGATGTATCCATGCAAACTCTGAAATCTCTGGCACCCACCTCCACTGGGTGCCCAGCTTCACCCACAGCTCTCTCCTCCATCTCCTGTGACCTTAAAGAGAAAGAAAAGCAGTATGTTTGACCACAGAAAAGGAATTATGGATATCAGGGAGTGTTATGTAACCTTTTTTTTCTCAGACAGGCTGATAGACTGAATTGCTTAAATATGTTGGGTCTCTAAATCTGCCACCAAAGCAGTATTTTCACAGATATTTTAAATAATTTTGGAAACCCAGGACTGTGTTAGTAATACATATGCTAGTAGAAAGAAAAGCAGATAGTCACCCAAGGGGTGTGTGTGTGTGTGTGTGTGTGTGTGTGTGTGTGTGTGTTTCTCATCTCATCTCTTTCAGTATTAATTAATAGGAAAATATGGCTGGTTCCCAGCCATGTCATATACCTGGAATCTCAGCACTTAGGAGGCTGAAATACAAAGATCACAGGTTTGAGGCCAGAGGCAGCCTGTGCAGCTTAGTGAGACTCTGGCTCAAAATGAAAAATAATAAAAGGGACTGGAGTTACAGCTCTGTGGTAGAGTGCTAGCCTAGTATGCATGCGACTTTGGATTTAACCCTGAATGCTGAAAAAACAAACAAACAAATAAAAGAAAATCGACATCACATTCACAGAGGACAAATTTTTTTTTTTTGGAGTTAGCTGATTTTGGAGTTAGCTTTTTAATAGTCTTTTTCCCCATTCCATTTTTTTTAGGTGAATTGTAGCCACTCTTACAGTGCCATCCTTACAGTGGCAGATTGTCCTTAATCTAAATCTTACTGAACATTTCTTTTAAGAGGGAAACCTCAAAGGAAGTAGATACTAATATTTTCTTCAAGTAGTTATTGTTGAAATTGTTTTCTGGTGCTTGCTTAGGCAGCACACATCCTAAAATTGAAATGTACAGAGATTAGCATTGTCCCTGCTCATGAATGACATGCAAATTCACAGTCTTCCATATTTTTATAAATATAGTGGTATTTGAACTGCTCTGTGCTCAGACATTTCAGTTCTTGACCAATAGTCTTGAGAGAATTCTGGTTTAGTGCTCAGCTACTTGCTTGGCACTCAACCAACCATGCTAAAACCTTTACGAGATACCATACTTACCCGTGATGCTTCTGGGCAAAACAAATGGGAAAGCATCACTTTGCATGTGGATTTCACGCAGTAAAGACCTGTCCTGGGGTGCTCGTAAACTTTTCTTTTCTTTTCTTTTTCCTTCCCTTTCCATTTTCCTTTCCTTTCCTTTCCTTTCTCTTTCTTTTTCTTTTCTTTTTGTTATATACATACATATAGTCATAATGGCACCCAGGAAATTTTCTAGTGCTCAAAGTGAAAAGTGAAAGCAAGAGGAAAACAGTAAGAACAACAATTGAATTGAGAAAAGAATGTATCGCTAAGTATACAAGCGGCATATATGTGTCTGGATTAGCCGTTCAGTGTGGTGCCAGGCCAAACAAATACATTTAATTATTTTTTATGGGAAAAAAGTGCTCAGCCCTCAAACTCATCAGCACGTGACTAGCCTTCCAGAATGGGTTGCAGTTGAATGCCCAGTTACCACACTATTCTGGTATGCAAATATATTGTGGTTATAATGAAAAATATAACAAAATAAAAATATTTCCAATAAAAAAGAAATCTTTTTCTGAACCTCAATTCTCCATCTGAAAGCCTGTCTCAGCAAATGCTGAATAATATGTACAGTCTAAACAAGTGAAGCCAGAGGAGTAGAGAGTGGAGTACTAAGTACCAGGGATTGGGAGGGGAGTGGGAAAAGGGGAGTTATTAGTCAAAGAGCACAAAGTTTCAGTTAGGCAGGAGGAATAAATTTTATCAATCTATTGCATACCATGGCAACTACAATTAATCATAATGTATTATATGTTTTTAAATTTCTAAAAGAATAGATTTTTAAAGTTCTCACCACAAAGAAATGATAAATGTGTGAGGTGATGATTATGTTAATTAGCCTGATTCAATTATTCTACAATGTATACATGTATCATTATATCACATTGTACCTTATTGAATCTACACCATTATTGTTGTTAGGTGTCATTAAGTCGGGTCCGACTTACAGTGACCCTCATAGGGTTTTCAATGGCTGATTGTTTTTTGGGATTGTTTTAGGAGTGGATTGCCACATCCTTCTCCCATACACAATCATTAGACCATTAAAAATAAAATCTAAAAATGATTAAATGAAAGACTATCTTAGTATTCAAGGCAGTCTTAGGATATTTTTTTATAAAAATATCTGGACTAATAATACTTACAGTAACCTAGGGAAGAACCATTTCCTGATGTCAGTTTAAAAGTCTAGACTTTTAGACTGAGTTGTTGTTGTTAGGTGCCATCGAGTCGGTATCTGGCTCATAGCGACCCTCTGTACAATAGGGGAAACACTATTGTCAGTGCTTCTCTGCTGTTCATAGGGTTTTCAATGGCAGATTGATTGTTGGGAGGGGGTTGCCAGGTCCTTCTCCCAAGCCTACAGCTTCTGGTGTTCCCAGGCAGTCTCCCATCCAGGTACTAACCAGGCCCGACCCTGCTTAGCTTCCAAGATCTGACAGGATCGGATGCCACAGGGCTACAGCTGCAGGCTTTAGGCTGAGGGAGGCTAAAAAACAAGTATAGGTGAGTATTCAATCACTGTCCTAAATCTCTATGAGGAAACTTCTGCTGAGCCCTTTGGACAAAAAGAAAACTCACCAAAAAGCCCTCTTCTTCATCTGTTCCCTGTGCTGCCTTCTCCCCAGGGATGGGCCTACTAACTGCTGTTTTGTGCCATGCCGTCTAACTTTGCTCTTCTTTCCCAAATTCCTCTCCCTCCTATCTTCTGACTCACAATCCTCCCTTCTGTTCTCAGGCCCCCAGAAAACCCCTTAGAGATAAGCTAATAAAAATGTGTACCTTCCAAAGGGAAGGATATACAATAAAGGAAAGTTTGGAGTATGTGTGGGGAGGGGAATAGTATTTAAGAAGCTTGAGAGGCACAATAATCCAAAGGTGAAAACAACCCAAATTTCTTTCAAAAGAAGAATGGATAAACAAATTGCTATGCATGTACAAAATGGAATATTACTCAGCCATAAAAAGGAATGAAGAACTGACACATCACAGAGGAATTAAAAAACATTATACTAAGTAAGAGAAGCTAGACACATACTTTATGATTCCATTTGCAACAAATATGTAGAATAGAAAAACCCATAGGAACAGAATGAAGATTTCAGTTGCCAGGGACCAGAGGATATAGGAGAAGGGGGAAAAATTGCCTAGTGGATACAGGTTTTATTTTGTAGTATTGGAAATGTTTCGAAAATAGGTAGAGGTGGTAGTTCTACAACATCGTGAATGTTCTAAATGGCATTGAATTGTTCTACAGTGGTTAATTTTATGTTATGTGAATTTTAGCCCAATAAATTAAAAAAAGAAAATTAAGAGGGAAAATGACTCATCAAAAGTTCTAATCCCTCTTATCTTAGATTTTATAACCTTCATATCTACCTTTCTCTTTGTGTCCCAAGGAAAGTTTTACATTTAATTTAGAAACTAAGCCTCAAGGAATGGCTCTGGGTTGACCTCTAAATCTCATTAAGTATTGTATCAGTCTTTAATAAAATAGCCCTAATAACAATGGGAATAATAAAGTCATCCTATGAGTCAGTGATAGAACTGGGAATGGATCCCAAGGAAAATTACCTCTTAGTCTCTTCTAAATTCTGTTGATATCTCTCCCTGTCCCTGGAACTTCTGACATAATTGAAGATGACTTGTCAAATGATGTCATTCACTCAACCAGGAGAAAGAGTACAGAGGGGCCCTGGACGTGGGTTACAGATCGCCATGTCCCTGGAATCTGCTCATCAGAGTCAGTGTTGCCCTCAGCAAAATTGCAAACAACAGAAGATGAGTCTGGGCTGCTCTTAACTCCCTCTTTTCAGTATCCTTTGACCCTCCCTGAGACCCTCTCTGCTGTCCTCTGGGCACCTAGACAGAGCTTCTAACCCATTATCTTTCCTGTTTTTTGTCCATCTACACTGCTGTTTTTAAAAGTTGAGATCATTTCTCCTCAAGAGTGAGTTTTGCATAAGTATTTTCAAATAATATTGTTGGCAATCTCCTCACTTTGATGTTGGCCCTGGACACTTTCACAGGGTTACTTGGTGTCTGTAGGATCCACAGTCCCTTTAGCACTCTATGAGTGTGTTTCAGGAAGAGGTGCTGGACTAATTCACTGTTGCAGATCACTGTCATGTTTAAAGTCTTGGTACCACGGAGGAGAAGTGGTTAAATTTGGTCAGGGCAGCCTAGCAAGTAAACCAACTACACAGATTGAATTGTAGAAAAATGTAAGCATATAAAAGTGATTAAGACTCTAGCTTTAACTTGAAACAAATTCCTTGTTTTCTGTACCCAAAAGAGAACAGTTGACTCAGTAGTCCAATTTAGACTCCATCCATTTAAACTCACAACCAGTTCCTTCTCAGGGAGTTTATGGATCCCTTCTATATCCTCCTCCCCATACCATGTGGTATTCTCCTATAACATGGACCCACAATATCATGGCTTAGGGTGGTGAATGGCTAAGTTACAATCGGAAAATCACACTTCTGTGCTTGCAAATTATCCAGTATTAGCACCTCACTTAGTTGGCTCAATCTTGTTTTGCACATCTTCAATAATTAATTGTTATCTACATTCAAGGAAGCATACCCCAGTTCCAGACTATTTGTTATCACTGTGCACCTTTGGGAGCCCCCACTTTCCAAGATCATGAAAGGTTATCAGTTTCAGATGATCCAGTTAGTGAGTAGTTAACTGATGGTCAGCTGAAGATGACCTTGGAGCTTTGCCCACTGTTGGGAGCTTCTCAGGGATTTCACTTGCATCACACACTACCAGTCCCCCTGTCAGGTGCCAACCATGTCCCCCCAAAAAGAGAAGCTTCAGCAAAAATATTTCGGTCTACATCTTACTACTAACTTCCTTTTTTTTTTTTTTTAATGCAAACTACTAAAATCTGCAAGAAATGTTGGCAAAGTGGTTGGGCAATCATGTCTGCCAGAGACTTTTTTAGGATCCTATGCTTCCAGTAAGATTTACAACACTCTTTCTTATCTTTTCCTAGTATTTTGGTTCCGTGGGTTTACACTGAAAACTTGTCATTAACTTTTAGAAACCGTCTTTGAAGGTGGGGATTACATTTTTTCATTTTTTCTCCCTTATGTTTAATATTTATTTTTCCACTTGAAGTTCAATCTTTTGGGGAAATTCCTTGGTCTGTGTTTGGGAAAATTACTTTTGGGGCTGATGCCAAAATTCTGGGTGACTTTGAAGTCCAGACAGCACCAAACTAAGCATGATCAGAGTCCTGTTGCTGCTATTTGTGTGTCAGTTACATTTGGTGCCTCTGAGCAGCCCAGGGATCTGTGGAAATTAGATCAATCCCAGTGAGTAATTTAACTCAACAAGACTGCACAGATAAAATCAACATGACTTTGAATATTCTAGGATGAACAGTTGTAAATATGCTTTTAAGTTTCCAAAATGGCATGCACTAAAGAGGTGAGCCAAGTTGCTTTTAAATTTTTTATGAGGACCATTTTGGGAGATTTTAGGGGTCAAACTGAGTATTAACAGTTTGGGATGGATAACTTTTTGTAGAATTTTTGGTTAGGCTAATAATCTGATATTGCCAAGGGCTGCAGTGGGGCTGAATCTCAGGAATGGCTTACTTTGTAACTGTTTAGCTCCTGTCCCATGTTGCTAAGACATTATTTTGGGAATTCATTGAGGAGATTTATCCATGACATTGGTAATAGAAAAAAAAGTTAATCTACCTCCCTTTCCTCATTTGCTCAATTAGTTAATCTGTTTTCCTTATAGATGGCTTGTACTCACCCACATCCTGTCCCATAGATTGGTATTGCCACTGTCCATCACACCCTAAGTCTTTGCCACAGTTAAATCTTGAGACAATAAAACATCCTCATACTCAATGGGGGACAATGGCGGGATTCGTGTGACTACTTCTTGGTTCTCAGAGCAAATATACATGTGTAAGGTTTTCTTCATGTTTCTGAGCTGTGGTCAACAGAGATTTGTATTTAGTGATATACATGGTGTTATGGTTTGACTATAAAATGGACCCCAAGCCCCATGGTTGAATGCTTATTCCCTAGTGAGTGGCGCTCTTTAGGTGGTGGGCTGTGGAACTTTAAGGAAGTGGGACCTTGCTGGTGGAAGTAGGTCACTGTGGGCAGGCCTTTGAAAGTTTACCTGGGTTCCTCATTTCTCTCTCTCTCCTCCTCTCTCTCTCCCTCTCTCTCTCCCGGTTTCCATCTCTCTCTCCCCCTTCTGTCCCCCTCTCTCCCTCTCTCTCTCTCTTTCTCTCCTCTCCCTCTCCCTCTTTCCTTCTGCTCCCGGTCTACCACGTTGTGCAGAGCTGTCCTCTGTCACAGACTATATCACATGTTCCTGCTGCCTCCTTGACCATGTCCTCCCTGCCAATGTGGACTAAATATGAAACTGTGCTAAAATAAATACTTTCTCCCTTAAGTTGTTTCTGTCAGTTTCTATTGCTGTATAACAAATTGTCTACCAATATAGCAGCTTAACAGAAGAGCAAACACTTACAGCACGGATCCTGTGGATCAGGAGACAGGTGGTTCTGGCTTGGGGGTCTCTTATGAGGTGGTAGTCAGGATATCAGGCTGGGCTGCAGTCAACTTAAGGCCTGACAAGGGCTGGGGGATCTACTTCCAAGAAAGTTCACTCTCAGTGTGGCAAATTGATGCTGATTATTGGCAGAAAGCCTCAATTCCTCCATGTAGACTTCTCCTTATGGGAGCTCCAGTGTCATCCAGACATAGCAGCTGGGCCCTCCCCAAGTGAGCAGTTCAAGAAAACTAGAAATGCAACATCTGTTATGACTCGAAAGTCCCAGACCACCTACCCTGCACATCTTCTGGGTTACATAGGCCAGCCTACTCCCTGTGGGGCTGGAGTACACACAAAGTTGTGAATACCAGGAGGCCGGGGAACTGGGGGTCATCTTGAGACTCGCTACCACATCTAGAACTACCTGGACATGTTATGTTGGACCATACAGAATATTGGGGAAGAAAGTAAGGGATCTGCTTCATGGACTTCTTTGTAGGCTATAGACTTACCTTCTTCCTAGGGCCTCTCCTTAGTGATGTCTCTCTGAATGGCTACCTGATTTACTTCCAAGCTTTTGAAAAATTTTGAGGATTTAAAACATTTACTGATGAAGATCAAAGATCATAGCCTTCAATATGGGTTACGACTAAATATCAACAAAACAAAAATCCTTACAACTGGGTCAGCACGCAACTTCACATTAAATGGAGAAAAGATTGAGGTTGTCCAAGATTTTACTTTGCTTGGCTCTATAATCAACACCCACAGAAGCAGCAGTCAAGAAATCCAAAGAGCATTGCTCTAGGAAAAGCTGTGGCAAAAGATCTCTTTAGAGTATTGAAAAGCAAAGATGTCACATTGAAGACGAAGGTACGTCTGACTCATGCCATGGTATTTTCAGTGGCATCATATGGTTGTGAAAGCTGGACATTGAACAAGAGAGACAGAAAAAGAATTGATGCTTTTGAATTGTGGTGCTGGAGACGTCTATT